>AWOL01S0077843.1:8140-47534 GCA_000715115.1 Nicotiana otophora | reverse complement strand
AACAACGCTAGAAAAAAGAAAGAAGGAGAAGAAATATTATGAGAGATGTTTCAAACATCCCGGGAGATGTTTCAAATATCTCGGGGGATATTTTATAGAATACTCATTGTGGGGATGCTTCAAAATATCTCGAGAGGTGTTTTGCNTATCTCCCAAGATGTGCCCAAAAAATAATTATCAGTCATCATCATATATTTATAGTTTAGCTACGGAATTAAATTTTTAAGACACTTGAAAACTTATATAATTTTTTAAGACAAAAGTGTTAAGAATGGGATAGAAGGGACACTTTTATGATTAGTAATAATGATATAATTTCTTAAAACTCCAAAGTTTTCTTATTTACATAAAGTCCCCCCTCCTACTCTACCCCCTATTCCTCCTCTCACCCCTCCTCCTCCCGCCACTCCTGCTCCTCCCCTTGTTTCTCCATCTCACAATGCTTCTCTCTATCCTTCCTTTGTTCCTCCGTCTCGCAACGCTCCTCTCTATCTTCCCGCCACTCCTTATCCTCAAACATTTAGGAAAATATTTTAAATATCCAGGGAGATGTTTCAAATATCTGTGAAAAAAAGAGATCAATGAGAACAACGCTAGAAAAAAGAAAGAAGGAGAAGAAATATTATGAGAGATGTTTCAAACATCCCGGGAGATGTTTCAAATATCTCGGGGGATATTTTATAGAATACTCATTGTGGGGATGCTTCAAAATATCTCGAGAGGTGTTTTGCAGAATACTCACTTTGTAAAATTTCCCATTTTTCTCTTTCTCTCGTATATTTTAAATCACTAGAAGAATAAAAAAAGGAAGAAGAAGAAGAAGAAGAGAAGGAGAAGAAGAAAAAGACAAGAAAGAAATGGAGAAAAAGAAGATGACAGAGACGAAGCAATAACAGTAGCAACGAAAGTTAAAGAGAAAGAAGAAAGTAAGGAAGAAGAATAAGAGAATGAGGAAGAGAAAGAAGAAAGAAGGAGAAGAAGTAAAACTAGAGAGAACAAAGAAGATAGAAATGAAAATTTAAAATAATTTGAATGACTGTGAGTCGTTTTAAATTTTTGAAAATTTTAATATTTACTCTTTAATTTGACCCCGACCCCCTTTAATTACCCTTATTTTGTTAACCAAAAAATATGTCCTAAATTCTTACACAAGACTTCAAAAGTCTTTTTTAACTCATTTTCACTTTTTGAAATTTTTTGTTAGGGTTTATATTAGGGGTGGACGTCAGTCGAATCGGTCGGTTATTATGGAAGTACGATTCGGTTTATCCGTTTTCGATTTTGTAATATTAATAACCAAATCAAACCAAAGTATTTACGGTTCGGTGCGGTTTTTTCAAAGTTAGGTTCGGTTATTTCCGGTTTACTTTTTCGGTTTTAAACGGTTGTAGGAACAACAAGTATTTACGGTTTGTAGGAACATCAATAAACAAGGCTGGAATTTATTTGCTGTTCGTCCAGCCCAGCAAATTATCATTTTGTCATATGAATAAAATTGATCCAGTATAATGCTTAGAATTTCCTTAATTCCAGAACTTAATAAAATAAAATCAACATACACAAAAGAGGAAGTACTAATTGAAATACCCTTAACAGTTAACAGTGAGACATTTTCTTTCTTCATACACAAAAGACTAAGACAGTGAGACATTTTTTTTTCATACACAAAAGACTAACAGAGAGACTAATTGAAAATCAACATACACAAAAGACTAAGACATTTTCTTTCTTCATAAACTTAAACTTAAACTTGACTTTGTTCAAAATTATTCCAAGGAAAAAAAGAACTAAAACACAAAACAGGAAGCCTTATCTTAATAAAAAATCAACCAAAGAAATCTTGAATATGGAAAGTTTCTGCAAAATTAAAACCAAAATAACAAAAACCGAAAAAGCCTTATCTATCAGAAAGTTCGGCCAAAACGACATTAATAACCAACTCAACTCAGAACGTACTAGTTTGACGGGACCCAACTAAACTCAGAACTCAGAAGAAGTCACACTAACCTGAGGATGAAGGATGAGTGACGAGCTGAGGAAGAAGGCGTCACAGTCGAGCTGAGTAAAAAGGCGCATAACTCACAGAAACTCAAAAGAAGTCGCAGTAGTCGGCGACGACGAGTCGCAACAGTCGTAGCAGTCGCACAGGAAGAACCCTAAATTTAATTTTTGATTTAGGTTTGGGAAATGGGACGTGACTAAGTGTATTAGTGATTTAGTGTAACCGATGGGTTTGGGTATGAGATAAACTATCAGTAAGTTTGGGTTTGGGTAAACTAAATTGGGCTTCAAAGTTCAAATAGGTATTGGGTTCCAGCCTAAAATAGGTAATGACTAATACCCAAAATTTCGATTTTTCGGTTAAACAGAAAACCGAAACACCAAAACCGAAACCACACCAAAAAACCGAAAATTAATAATTTAAAAACCGTGTACCGACCGAAAAATTGATTAAACCGAAATCGAAAAATCAAAATTCACGGTTCGACCGGTATTATGCCCACCCCTAGTTTATATGATCCATGTTATAGTTCTATTTAATTAGTGTGTGTTAGAGGATATCAATTTGCAAAATGTATAAATATTATAAATATTTTTCGCGATGTGCCCAAAAAAATAATTATCAATCATCTATCATATTCATAGTTTAGCTACTTACATTCCCTTTTTAAACATTTTTAGGAATTACATGCCTCAAATTTTCTTTCCAAAAAGGTGAACTCAACTACTCGATTTCCAATTATCTTTTCTTTAAGTTTAAAAATGTAAAAGAGTTCCAAGAATCAAATGCCCAAATTCCCCAAGTTGGTACTATTTGCTTCGACAATTTGAAGAGCAAGAACTCTTAATCTACTTTGCAAACGAAGGGCAGCTCATAATGAATAGGAGAGGTATGTTCTCCGCACAAGAATCCACAATTTCTGCACTTAGTTCAGATAATTTCCATTAATGAAAACAAAGAATAACTATGGAAATGGAATATGGGTATATATCCTTTGACAATCTTATCATGACATTCTAGATATGGGTTTTATCTGGTCAAGATTTATTGACTGAAAGATGAAGTAGTCTTGAGGTTTTCCCCCCTTTAAGTTTAGTACTTTTTGATAATAAACTGTTACATTCAATAGACATATGCTGGATTTATCTGATTGTTGGTGGGTGTTTGATTTTATCTATTATTTGCAGATATCTACTGGAAGACTTTGGTATGTGTGCCTGAGTGAAGGGAAGTAAACAAGGGAGCTTGATAATCTTGAAAATGGGGTTCTTGAGGGGAAGGAGAATGTGGATCATTTGGATAAAGGGTAAAAAGAACCTTACCTGGGAAGTGTTTGTTAAGTAGCTGAATTGCTGAATAGATTCTGATAATGGAGTTGCTTTTTACTTTATCTCGTTATAGCAACTTCTGTATAGAGCAACGTCCTAGAGGTAGCGCATATCAAATATTATAACTTATTTTTATTGGAAAATGTTTCTTACATGAGTGCTCTGAAAATTTCTGCTTTGGAAGTAGTATTGTGCTAAAATGAAAAATGTAGGTCCATGTTGATTAATTTGCTAATGCTTCATTTTACATAGATTAGTATAACATTTATGACTATCAAATTTCCTACTAGTGATTATTATAGTGATGTACCAGCCAGAAACTACATTAGTAATGGTGGCTATGCGCACGGAGTTTAGTTTTGAGTTTTAATTTCTTTTTCTGGATTTATTTCTTTTCCACTAAGCCATATTCAGTTCTTTCATGTAGTTTAGCAGTGGGGCATGCACGCAGAAGATCCATAGTATGACCAAGCAAATCTTGGAACTTGTGGGAGAGGTGGCCCTTCAAAGGTTGGTGTATGATTGCCTGAATGGAGCTTTATTGCATTCTTCACTTGCCAATCCCATGTTTAACTTAACTTCTTAGTCAATTTTGATCATCTACGCGCTTATGTGTCCTAACTTGTTTGTCAAATACACCTATTAGCTGCAGCGACACCATAGAACTTTGATTGACTCTGCAATTACTTTTGTAAGCTTAATGAGTAAAGCACTGGTATGCTTCTAAAAGATCACCTAGCGCCATGTGCCAACTGTTGACATGAGACGTCTTTAATCTTTAACTACTGAACGTTCTTGCTCTTCCCAAGCCCTCACTCCTCGGAGAATGCCAGAAATTAGTATTGCAGTTTAACTTTCTGAGAAAAGAGAGGTCAAAGTAGAAGGTAAGAGGAGGAT
The DNA here is from genome assembly GCA_000715115.1 of Nicotiana otophora. NCBI lineage: Eukaryota > Viridiplantae > Streptophyta > Magnoliopsida > Solanales > Solanaceae > Nicotiana > Nicotiana otophora. The sequence goes on along the minus strand of AWOL01S0077843.1, from coordinate 43,307 downwards.
CCAACACCCTTAAACTAAGTAAGATGACAGTAATGAGCGTGCTTTCATTAATTTAACTTTGTTCCAGTATTAAGAGATGAGGTTAAGAAGTGTAGAGCATGTGGGATTCAACAGTCTCTTCATGATATTTTCATAATAGAAAAACGAAATAAGTTTGTGGTTAGAAGAGTAAAGTTGATCTCACTAGTGTTTTTCATGTTATAAGCTTCCGAAACGTTCTTTCTTTTAGGAAGGGAGCCTTAGCGCGATGGTAAAAGTTCTCACCGTGTGACTTAGGAGGTAACAGGTTCAAGCCGTGGAAACAACCTCTTGTAGAAATGCAAGGTAAGACTGCATAAATAAGACTTAATGTGGTTTGGCCCTTCCTCGGATTTCGCACATAGCGGGAGCTTATTGCATTGGGTTGCCCTTGATCTATCCTTTCCGGAAATGAGAAGTTGATCAATTTAGAGAAAGATGGTAGATACAAATAAGCTTATTGCCATTTCCGCCATTTGGAAACTTACTTGATCTACCACCTTTTTATGACCTATTTTACTACTTAATCCAGTCGATTGAGTGTTTTATATGTGTTTGATATATTGATGCCCGATGCTGCTTGCATACTAAATGTTTTTATATATATATATATATACACATATATATGCATATGCAAAATGCCCCCAATATATTTGGTGTATAGTAGGTGTGTGCATTAGTTGGATGGAATCGAAAAACTCAAATTGAACCAAATCTAATTTTAATTTGAATTTTTTTTAATTCGTATATATATATATATATATATATATATATACGAAAAGTAAGGAATTCCGCATATTTTGACCAATTCAAGGTGAAAAATGGGGTTGCTTCCTCGTCAAACTGGGATAAAGTTGAGCCAAAAGATCTCGATTCAAGATAAATTCATGAGGAAGTGGTAGCAGTTCGTAATGGAAAGAAAGATACCACTACTTCGCCTCTTTGTTGAACCGCCGGCGCGAACAACAGTGGTCTCTGACCAGGACCTGGAACCAATTCATATTTGGATCTTGACATGTCGGTGGTTTTTAACCGTAGGCATTTTGCCAGGAAGATTATATATATATATATATATTGTTGATTTAAGGTTTAAGGACTGCTCTTAAACCTTTTATTGTGTGTTTCTCGGTTAATCAAACAGAGCATCTCACAGACAAAGTGGTTTGGTTTTTTCAGTTATGTTGTTTAATTTCTCTTGGGACTTTTATCTATTGAAAAAGAAAAAACAAGTTCCATAGGATTTAATTATCAAAAGAAATTTCTGTTGGACTCTTTTTAGTTGTTGGGATGCGTAGGCTCTGACTGAATACAGAATCTGATTTAAGCTGTTCAGCTATCTTTTCTTTTTATCTGATTTCATATGTCCTTGTCTATTTGCAGGTCTGACAATGCATAGAAGCTACACCGATTAGTCCTGTTCATTAATGGAGATAGCCGTAAGTGTCTTTGCATAGTATAAAAACTAAAAGAATATATTTTGGAGCTTGTGTCATATCACCGGAGCCATGTAAACTGGAAATAAAGAGGAAAGAGTTAATGCAACAATTTACTTACTTTTTTTTCCCTGGAAACATTTCACGATATTTCTGGTGATTTGAAAGGCAAAAGCTTAAGCTGAGGCAACCCACCTTTGGCCAGGCAAGGCACTGCCAATAGGGTCTGCGTTTTGAGTGCGAACATTTTCTTTATCTTTTAACTTGGAAGTGCTTTAATAATTCAAAAAGATTAAAAGAGTCCAAAAATGAGAATCCTGAGAAGTTGGAAAATATTTACTTTATTCCCCTCATATTTTGTTATGTAAAATTTTAGACAGATTCCATTTCCTCTTAATGTGTACACATGGCGTAGACTCATTTTAACTATTGAATAATATTCCTGTCTAAATTCCTCTTTTCTATGACGGGGAGGAAAGCTCAAGGTTTAGCCTCCACCTGGAGGCCTCAGGGCAGTTAGGCCTTCCGTTGCCTCAAGGGACATGGCCATGAATTTGTTTCAAAACGTCGATTCTTGCATCTACTTCTTTGGCTGCTCCTACGGTTGCATTCACTCTCCTATGCTAATAAGGATTAAAGTATGAACATTAATCATTTCCAGGCATCATAGAAGTTGACATCATGCTTTTCTTTTATTGATTTAACTGTTTAATGTTGCCAATAATTTATCACATTTTCTGACCTATAACATTCCCCATTGCAGCCTAATGAATCAAAGACACCAAGCAAGATTGGAGATAGACCAACCAGTGATGTTGTCGTAAGGCTTAGAACGCAGGATGGCCGTGATGATTGGCTTTACTGCCATTCACATATTCTTGTCGAAGAGAGCAAATATTTTGCTGATCGGTTATCAGATAGTTGGCCAACATGTCAGATTCTTGACTCGCGCAATTGTGTTGAGGTTTACTGTGAAGAACCTGATTTGGACTACCATGTCAATGTCCTTAGACTCTTCTATGTCACTGCAGATAGTTTAATGACTGAAATTTGCCACGGTGTCAGGAATGCCCTTGGCATTTTGCGGGTTGCTGTCAAGTTTGGATGCCCAAGAATTATTGCAGTGTGTGTGGATTATTTGGAAGCAGTCCCATGGGAGGAAGCTGAAGAGGAGGAGCTATTAAATACTATACCAGGCATGGGATCTAAAGTGGAACCAGTACTTGCTCGTCTCCAACCAGTCAATCCTACTGCAGTAATGAAGATTTTTCTAGCGGCCCTTCAATTTGCTACATCATCACCTCCTTCTCCTTTGAATGATCTGAAAACCACTGCTCAAGAACAGCTTGAATACCTGCTTACTGAGGATGATGATGCTCCTTTACTGACCGCCGATGAAGAAATAAAGCTAGAAGTCATACGATGTGCCAACAGGCTGTTTGATAGATTTAACAACCTCGTAGAATCTCTACTGTGTGATCTCCAAGAATCAATTTCAGATGCTGGGAAATTGCAATCATTGCATTCCTGTTTAACAGATTTGTCATGGGCATGTCAGATATTAGGAAAGCTGGAAATTATGAGAGATTTTGTTTGCAGCTGGACAGAGTTGTCAATGAAACTAGTTAAAATTTTTCAACAAAAAGAATCAGAAAATCAAATTCTAAAAACAAAGCTGAAGGTTCTTGAGGTGACGGCAAAAGTATTAGAGGCAGTAGGATATGGCATAGTTGTGTTACCTACTGTAAAACGACTTCACATGGTGAAGCTCTGGCTTCCTTTTGTCCGATCCATGAAGCCTTTAGTTGATTCGGAAACTGAGGATGATCTCACAATAAAAGTTGATAGTGAGTTATGGCAATCCTTGGAGTCGGCATTTGTTTCCATTATACTTGCATTGCCATCAGTTGATCAGGCAGAGATTTTAACTGAGTGGTTGGAAAATCAGCAGATTCGATATCCAGACCTCACCGAGGCATTTGAAGTGTGGTGTNTATATATATATATATATATATATATATACGAAAAGTAAGGAATTCCGCATATTTTGACCAATTCAAGGTGAAAAATGGGGTTGCTTCCTCGTCAAACTGGGATAAAGTTGAGCCAAAAGATCTCGATTCAAGATAAATTCATGAGGAAGTGGTAGCAGTTCGTAATGGAAAGAAAGATACCACTACTTCGCCTCTTTGTTGAACCGCCGGCGCGAACAACAGTGGTCTCTGACCAGGACCTGGAACCAATTCATATTTGGATCTTGACATGTCGGTGGTTTTTAACCGTAGGCATTTTGCCAGGAAGATTATATATATATATATATATTGTTGATTTAAGGTTTAAGGACTGCTCTTAAACCTTTTATTGTGTGTTTCTCGGTTAATCAAACAGAGCATCTCACAGACAAAGTGGTTTGGTTTTTTCAGTTATGTTGTTTAATTTCTCTTGGGACTTTTATCTATTGAAAAAGAAAAAACAAGTTCCATAGGATTTAATTATCAAAAGAAATTTCTGTTGGACTCTTTTTAGTTGTTGGGATGCGTAGGCTCTGACTGAATACAGAATCTGATTTAAGCTGTTCAGCTATCTTTTCTTTTTATCTGATTTCATATGTCCTTGTCTATTTGCAGGTCTGACAATGCATAGAAGCTACACCGATTAGTCCTGTTCATTAATGGAGATAGCCGTAAGTGTCTTTGCATAGTATAAAAACTAAAAGAATATATTTTGGAGCTTGTGTCATATCACCGGAGCCATGTAAACTGGAAATAAAGAGGAAAGAGTTAATGCAACAATTTACTTACTTTTTTTTCCCTGGAAACATTTCACGATATTTCTGGTGATTTGAAAGGCAAAAGCTTAAGCTGAGGCAACCCACCTTTGGCCAGGCAAGGCACTGCCAATAGGGTCTGCGTTTTGAGTGCGAACATTTTCTTTATCTTTTAACTTGGAAGTGCTTTAATAATTCAAAAAGATTAAAAGAGTCCAAAAATGAGAATCCTGAGAAGTTGGAAAATATTTACTTTATTCCCCTCATATTTTGTTATGTAAAATTTTAGACAGATTCCATTTCCTCTTAATGTGTACACATGGCGTAGACTCATTTTAACTATTGAATAATATTCCTGTCTAAATTCCTCTTTTCTATGACGGGGAGGAAAGCTCAAGGTTTAGCCTCCACCTGGAGGCCTCAGGGCAGTTAGGCCTTCCGTTGCCTCAAGGGACATGGCCATGAATTTGTTTCAAAACGTCGATTCTTGCATCTACTTCTTTGGCTGCTCCTACGGTTGCATTCACTCTCCTATGCTAATAAGGATTAAAGTATGAACATTAATCATTTCCAGGCATCATAGAAGTTGACATCATGCTTTTCTTTTATTGATTTAACTGTTTAATGTTGCCAATAATTTATCACATTTTCTGACCTATAACATTCCCCATTGCAGCCTAATGAATCAAAGACACCAAGCAAGATTGGAGATAGACCAACCAGTGATGTTGTCGTAAGGCTTAGAACGCAGGATGGCCGTGATGATTGGCTTTACTGCCATTCACATATTCTTGTCGAAGAGAGCAAATATTTTGCTGATCGGTTATCAGATAGTTGGCCAACATGTCAGATTCTTGACTCGCGCAATTGTGTTGAGGTTTACTGTGAAGAACCTGATTTGGACTACCATGTCAATGTCCTTAGACTCTTCTATGTCACTGCAGATAGTTTAATGACTGAAATTTGCCACGGTGTCAGGAATGCCCTTGGCATTTTGCGGGTTGCTGTCAAGTTTGGATGCCCAAGAATTATTGCAGTGTGTGTGGATTATTTGGAAGCAGTCCCATGGGAGGAAGCTGAAGAGGAGGAGCTATTAAATACTATACCAGGCATGGGATCTAAAGTGGAACCAGTACTTGCTCGTCTCCAACCAGTCAATCCTACTGCAGTAATGAAGATTTTTCTAGCGGCCCTTCAATTTGCTACATCATCACCTCCTTCTCCTTTGAATGATCTGAAAACCACTGCTCAAGAACAGCTTGAATACCTGCTTACTGAGGATGATGATGCTCCTTTACTGACCGCCGATGAAGAAATAAAGCTAGAAGTCATACGATGTGCCAACAGGCTGTTTGATAGATTTAACAACCTCGTAGAATCTCTACTGTGTGATCTCCAAGAATCAATTTCAGATGCTGGGAAATTGCAATCATTGCATTCCTGTTTAACAGATTTGTCATGGGCATGTCAGATATTAGGAAAGCTGGAAATTATGAGAGATTTTGTTTGCAGCTGGACAGAGTTGTCAATGAAACTAGTTAAAATTTTTCAACAAAAAGAATCAGAAAATCAAATTCTAAAAACAAAGCTGAAGGTTCTTGAGGTGACGGCAAAAGTATTAGAGGCAGTAGGATATGGCATAGTTGTGTTACCTACTGTAAAACGACTTCACATGGTGAAGCTCTGGCTTCCTTTTGTCCGATCCATGAAGCCTTTAGTTGATTCGGAAACTGAGGATGATCTCACAATAAAAGTTGATAGTGAGTTATGGCAATCCTTGGAGTCGGCATTTGTTTCCATTATACTTGCATTGCCATCAGTTGATCAGGCAGAGATTTTAACTGAGTGGTTGGAAAATCAGCAGATTCGATATCCAGACCTCACCGAGGCATTTGAAGTGTGGTGTTACAGGTCCAAGGTTTCCAAGCGAAGGCTGGCAGCACTTGGGGAAGAGCACAATACAGCTAAGACAGTATGACTCGTCTGTTTTTCTTTTTTAGCCAATTCTAGGATTTAGGTTGTATAACTGATTATATGCTAAACTGGTAAGACGTCTTAAAATGGTCCAGGTTCTGTAAAATCACCTTCTCATTTTTGTCTCCCTCGCAATGTTTTTTGTTTAATAATTTTCTATGAAGTTATGTCAATCTTTCTCAGCAAGATGGTTGCATAACTAATGATTGACGACAACTTAAGTTCTTAGACTGAAAGCTTACTCTTGACAGATGGTTATTCTCTACCCTTATGCGAGTGCTCGAAATTGTTGCAAGTCTTTCGAGTCAGTCGTTTTCCAATGAACATTGACCACTTTTACTTGTCTTCGGCTATTTTCCTTCTAGTTGTACTGTAAGATTGAATTTTAGAGGATTAAATTAGAACCAGAAAAGGACGCCAAGTGATACACTGACAATAAAACGATTGATTTTCAGTTGCTATGTTGTTATGTCCTTCTACACTTGGCATTTATTTTATAAATTTTACCTAAGTACAAAACTTGTTTTTTTTAGCAAGTCCACTAGGCAAGGAGCCTAGGGCTAGTTTTTATATATATCTAAAAATAAAGAGAACAAAACGGCAGGAGGTCTTACAAGATGAAAGAAATAAACTTTGACAGTACATAGCTCCTATTATCAAAGTTGAGTATAGTACTCAACAGTGACAGTACAAATGATAATATAATCTAAAAAGGAAATAAACTAGCCATGCTATACCATCCCAATTGAATCGCATGTTTGAATTTCGTTCATACTCCTTATTCAGAACTGGATACGAGATTGAATCCAGTTGTGTAGCCATTAGTTTTCCTTCCAAGGCTCTAGTTGTATCTTCCTTGTCTATGGAGCTCATGTGATCATCCCCAAATTGTGTAGTGTCCAGTAGCATACCCTTCACTGTCTTGCCGTATCCTTGATGCGTTTCTTCTCCTCCTTGCATAATGTTGCATTTTACAGCCCAAACACGACAAGGTGGGTTGCTCTGATGGTAAGCACCCTCCACTTCCAACCAAGAGGTTGTGAGTTCGAGTCACCCCAAGAGCAAGGTGGGGAGTTCTTGGAGGGAAGGATGCCGAGGGTCATTTGGAAACAGCCTCTCTACCCCAGGGTAGGGGTAAGGTATGCGTACACACTACCCTCCCCAGACCCCACTAGTGGGATTATACTGGGTTGTTGTTGTTGTTGTTGTTGTTGTTTACAGCCCAAACACACCCTATAATTCCTGCCTCTTGATGTCTAGAATCCAGTAGATTACCTGCATTATTATAAGGATTAGTAAAATCACACGCATTCCTCATTGCTTCAAGTGTCCAGCAATTGTGCACGAGAATGGGCATGCACTGATTGGTGAGAAAATTGTGTGGACTCCAGCAGTGATCTATCGAAACATTTGTTTGGCACCTTTCCTGGTATATAGAGTGAATGAAATACATTAGGGTTTTACTCCACAATGCAACCATTGATCCCATTTTTGAATGCCAAAAGCCCAAGTCACCATAATTGACATGATTGTCGCGATTAAACTCCTGCGTATTCTTGTGTTATAACTCCAGTATTGTGAATCCTTTACTTGTAACTTCATGGTGAAATTACTGGTGTTCAGATGAAGGATTGAAGCACTAGGGTGCTGGATGTCAAAAGCCATCTTTCGATGACTGTAAGTCGACCCTAGTATACTGGAGTTCCTCCTAGCTTCCATGCTTATGCCTACTACTAATACTCCTTCAAGGGAATGAGCACTAGATATTAATACCACCCATTGAATTTGTATTAAGTAGTAAGGCATGGATACAATAACATTTCCTGCAAAAAAACAAACAGAGTTAGTGAAAAACAGAATCATCACACTCTCCTCTGTACAGATTTGAGGATGATGATCATGGCTGCTTCCCCTTCTTCTTACACTCCTATCCTCAATGCCTCCTAGTTCTTCGCAACCTTCACTCTCATATGGGGATATTGTAATTTATCATCATTCACCAATCTTTGACCTTGTACCTACAATTGTGTGAAACAGTCAACCTCAAAATTACCTCTATCCAAAGCATAGTTGGCTAAGTAATCAGCCAGTTTATTACCCTCTCTCATAATATGTGATATCCTTATGCTGCATCTCCCCATAATGCCTTTGATCTCCTCTACCTGTGTTGTAATTATCCATGGTACAACCCAAATTCCCTCCACCACATTCTTCAACATCATGAAATCAGTTTGGAGCATAATGTGTGTGTAACCATGTTGCACACAGTACTTCAGTGCTTCTAGCATGGCCATAGCTTCAGCTTCAGTGTTCGTCCCTTCATGGATCTCCTTTCCTTGTGCATGCAGAATATCACCATATTCATCTCTCAACACAAAACCACAAGAACTCCTTCCTGGATTTCCCCTTGATGCCCCATCAGTATTCACCTTCACCAAACCTTGTTCAGGTAATTCCCATAAGAGTTTCATCACCTTCAACTTTGGCATGTAATGCTCCATTACATGTAATAAATCTGGCCATTTATGAGGAACAGTTTTTAAACTTGGTTTCCTTAGTCTTACCAGATCTTGTAGTGTAGATGAGATCTGGTAGATCACCCTACTTACTTTCACTGCCTCTCCATGCTTATAGCTATTCCTTATTTTTCAAAGTTCCCACACTATAATCGAGGGTAAAGCCTGGAATATAGGCTTTAATGTAGGTACCACCTGAGCTGCCCAGCATTTTAGAGCAGTCTGCTGCATCGACAATCCTTCCATATTAATGCCTGCATTTGAGAGAAAGTACCGCCACACTGTCTTAGCTGCATATGATCTAAATAGTACATGTGACATTGTTTTCTCTGATGGATTAATACAACACCATTATTTGGATGGCATGAAATATCCTAGTCTTCTAAAATAGTCATCAAAAGGTAACTTGCCTTTCCAAACCTTCCACATGAAGAAAACAATCTTAAAAGGCAAACCTCTCACCCATATGTTTTTGTAAGCAACACTAGAATCTCTTCTCCTTCTAATATAGTCCCAGGCAGTTTTAACAGCGAAGTTGCCCCTAGTATCCAACGTCCAGTATGGTCTATCCAATTCATTATGTAGTACAGGAGGTTTGATGTTCTCAATTACATGAAGTGCTAACTCTTGAGGAAGAATATCCAGCAACCTACCTTCATCCCATGAGCCATCTACTATCACATCATATACGTTGTGGATAAATTCATCATAATAGAAATATGGAGGAGTAACAAACTACAAAGATCCCAATCCTGTCCAGTTATCAAACCAAAATAGTGAAGAACCCATCCTTGGCTACCATATTATTTTGTGTTCAATCTCATCCCTACATTCAAGCATCTTTCTCCACACATGAGATCCATTTCTCCAAGGAACCACCAATCCATTCAATTTTTTATAATATTTTTGACACATTAATGAGCTCCATAAAGTAGGCTTTATTCTAAAGTTCCACCATAGTTTACAAAATAAGGCTTTAGACACATCATGTAACGATCTAAATCCAACCCCTCTTTCTTGTTGTGGCAAGCATAATGTGTCCCATGATGCCCAATATTTAGCTCTTCCTCCTACTGAATTACTCCAGAAAAAACGAGCAAATAATTTATGAAGTTTATTAATAACAAAGGATGAAGGGTTCACAACTGACAACAAATGTATTGGCATGCTTTAAAGAACATGTGAAATCAATACAGCCCGACCACCAATCGATAGAAGTTTACCTTTCCATGATTGAAGCTTGTCAAGCACTTTGTTAACAAGCCCCTGATAGTAGTCCATTTTTCTTCTAGCATAAAAAAATGGATAGCCTAGGTAAGTGAAAGAAAATTCCTACTTGCCGATTCCAGTCACTCTTTGCACCTTGTTCAAAACCTCCAAACTTGTTGAATGATCCATATAGATTGCTGATTTTGCCTTATTAATTAATTGTCCAGAAGCTACCTCATAGGCACTCAACACCTCCATAATTAGTTGTAATGAAGTAGCATCAGATGATGAGAAGCTGATAGTATCATCAGCATACGCTAGATGATTAATCTTAGGACTCCACTTTGGCAAACCAAATTCATAAAAGTATAAGTTTAGATGAAGAGCATTCAAACCTCTAGACATAGCTTCGGCAGCTAAAATGAATAATGTAGGTGACAAGGGGTCCCCTTGCTTAACTCCTCCGGTGGACTTGAAAAATCCATACAGCTGGCCATTAATTAAAACTAAATACCAGTTGTTAGACACAATGCCATACACTATACCAATGAACCTTTTACAAAAGCCCATTTTTCTCAACACTTTAGTCATGAATATCCAGGAAAGCCTATCGTAAGCTTTGGTCATGTCTAATTTCATCACTATATTAGGTCATGCCCAACCTAATGTCAGTAATGATTTCTTAAGTTAACAACACATTTTCTAAGATGCTCCTTCCTTTAACAAAACATGCTTGTTCATCTGAGATGAGATTAGGCAATAGAGGAGCAAGACTTTCATGAATAACTCTTGAAAACAATTTGTTAATGAAGTTGCTCAAACTAATAGGTCGCATATCTGAAAAAGTAGCAACTTCCTTCTTCTTAGGCAATAGCACCAGATTTATGTGAATAATAAATCTTGGTAGTCCATGACCATTAAAGTACTGCCTCACCATGTTAAATACATCATCCCCTATTATGTCCCAACAACTGTGGAAGAATTTCCAGTGAATCCATATGGTCCTCCAGCACTATCCCCATTTAAGCCAAAGACAACCCTCTTGACTTCATCTTTCCCAGGTTGTTTCACCAGTTCTTGATTCTAATCATAGGTAACCATGTTAGGAACATGATCAATGATCCCAAAAGCAGTAGGTATCCTCATTGAATTGATTCTGGAAAACATTGACTGCTTCAGCTGCCATTTGTTCATTACCCTCGATCCAGTTACCTTCACTATTCTGAATTCTCTTTAATTACAATCTTCTTCTCCTACCATTCACTTGTGCATGAAAGAGTTTAGTGTTGCGATCTCCATCCTTAAACCATGACATGCCAGACTCTTACTTCCAAAATTCTTCCTCGAGAGATAAAAATCTGATAAGTTCAGCCTGAACTTTGTTAAGCCTTTATCTATTAAGCTTTGTTGGATTGATTTCAAACTGTGCTTCATGAACAACTACCACCTTTTCCAAGCTAGTAATCTTTTGGAAAATATCCCCATACGTAGCCTTGCTCCATGCTTATAATGCTCGCTTCAACTTCTTCAATTTGTGATTGAAAATTATAAATGGATTACTACTAAAGTCTATCGTCCAATTTTCCTTCACAACATCTTAAAAGGTGTCATGTTCTATCCAAAAATTAAGGAATCGAAATTGCTTCTTCACAGGTATAAAATCTGGATCACACGTGATTAGTAAGGGACTGTGATCCGATGCCATTTTGGACAAATGAGTAATTTCCACACCTAGGAACATTTGTTAAAACTCCATGTTTGCTAATACTCTATCCAACCTCTTAAAAATGCAATCTTCCTCAGCCCTTCCATTCCACCAAGTGAAGGTACTACCTTTAAAATCAAGATCATGCAAGTTACATGTAGTTACACAATGCCTAAAATTATCAATCTCATTGAGATGTACTGGTAGGCCTCCAAACTTCTCCTCCTCATCCCAAATCACATTGAAATCACCCCCAACTATCCATGGGGTTGACATATCAGAAGCCAAATCATATAATGTGTCCCACAGTTCAATCCTATGAATAACATCACACTTGGCATAAACTAAGGTAAGAATTACCTCATGTTGAGAATTATAATCTACCAGTCTTAAGGTCATTTGCTGCTCCATATCAAATATTAATGTGACTTCACAATCTTCATCCACAAATGCCCAAATCTTGTTAGAAATATTTATAAAAACCTGAGAAAATCCTATCCTTCTTTTGTATCTCTTCAATTTTTTAGATTGCTGCATTGGCTCCATTAAACCCACAAATCTAAAGTGTTGTTGTCTATGCATTGTAATTAGCCTTTCAAAGGCTTGCTTTGTATTCACTGATCTAATGTTCCAGATTAATGCATTCATCATTAATTGGTAGATTTGGAGAGTGTCCTTATTTGAACTCCTGTACCAGGGACAGGAAAGTTAGAAGTTTCTTTTTGTTGCTTCTTCCTACCACTGCCTGCAGATTTTGCTCTATCCATATGCCTAAGAGATAAGTCACCCTGTCGAGCAACATCCATGAAATTCTGAGATGTGGATTCCTCATCCATGTCTCTTCCTTTTCCTTATCCATTCTCTTCATCATCTACTGCTGCAAATTGTTTGGCTACCTGAATTTTAAAAGGTTTTGGAACTACTGCTCTGCTAGTAGATTCCTTAGCCACATTTTGCATCTTGAAAGATGACTGCCATTTTTTATTTTCCTGTAATTCTTTGCTTTGGATGCCAGTGATAGGATTGGATTAGTGTTAGGATTAGGATTAGGATTAGGATTTTTTGGGGTGAGGATTTGGTCATTGTGGTTGAGTCTTACATCAAGAGCAACTGGTTTAGGACAAATATTTGGGATATCAAGAGGTTTAGGCATTAGATCAGGTTTGGTCAACTTACTAGCTTCCTCCTTCTTATCTCCATCAACATATACTCGCATCAGTTCATGATCTTCCTCTAAGAAGTGAACTCCATCTTCAAACTCCTGACCATCAATATGACCATCAACTACCTCCTTGTCTAGCTTATCATCTTATTGTAGTTCCCCTTCTTCTTCTGAATCATCCTCTACCTGTTGACTCCACAATATCCCCATCAGTGGACTTCCTATAGGAAAATTATTTTCTTTGTTCGACTGATCAACCCTATAAATTTGTTTCACATATGCTCCTCCTTGTTCATTAGTCACATTAGCATCAATTCCTTTTGAGACATCATTCTCACTGGTCCTTGGATTGACAGTATATGTTTGAGNCACATATGCTCCTCCTTGTTCATTAGTCACATTAGCATCAATTCCTTTTGAGACATCATTCTCATTGGTCCTTGGATTGACAGTATATTTTTGAATGTTCAACGTTTGTGAAGGGATCTCTTGGCATGATTGATTAGTAGTAACATTGTTGCCTCCAAAGGCTCTATTGACCCTTTGTGCTGTGGATTCCTTTAACATAGCTTGTTCTTTGTCCTTATCCTTATGGTTTATACATTCTTTGCCAATATCCTTACAAGCTGCAATCCCAGGTGAAAAAGGATTATAAATCGGTGCAAATGGGATTCAAGGTTCTCCCAGTTTCAGTATGAGTAGGTTTAGGGCTGCGATTGACCTGATTTTGCTCCACCAAAGCTAGCTGATTGTTATCTTCATTATCATCTGCATCCTCCACCAAAGCAGCAAACTTATTAGTCGTTTGAACACCATCAACAGGAACAATTTCTTTTCCACTGTTGCCTTGTACTTCTTCCTGCTGAATAAGTTTCTTGACATGATTATCTCGAACTTCCTTCCATTGTTCACCAACATTACCAACAATTTTTCCACTTGAAAGGATCATTAAATGGCCCTTATTTTGTTCCTGTTTTCCAGCATTACCAGTAACTGCCTACTTCACTTTATCATTAGACTCCATTAGCTCTGGATGAAGTTGCCAACATTCAAACTGATCATGACCTTGAATTTTGCATTGCTTACTATACTTGGGCAGAAAAACATAATTGATCTTCACCCATTCAGTCCTTACCTCCCTTGTGGCCTCATTCTCGATATCTATACGAACCTTCTTAGGTAAATCTGCTAACAAGTCAACTAGGACCTTAACTCTTGCACAACTAGGCCTAGTTTTGTTAATTGTAGCCATGTCAAGATGCAACGCCTTCCCCACGCTGAGGCTAATGAAAACAAGCATTTCTTTACAAAGAATGTAGGCGGCAAACCTGGAAAGGAAATCCATACCATAGCCATTGGTGTTTCTTCCCCGGCCTTGAATTTTGCATCGTAAATTAGTGGCCGCAAATGATATTCATAACCATCCTTGTCTTTGACATAATAAGCATTTTTTGACGTAAAGTTAATGAAATCTTCCCATAACGTCAATCTTATCAAGACATGTCGATCTCGAAGGACACCAACACTACATTCTCCTTTGATTCCACACTGACTTTGGATAATTCTACGTAATTCCTGGAGTCCTGGCCAACCATACGATAGCTTTCCAACAACTACATATTGTAAGCCTTCAATTATGTTCATGCGATCAACCTCAGCTTTTGTGAATTTGACGAAAGGTTCTCCATTTAAAACAGTGGTTCGTCGTAACTGTATAGGCTTGACAATAAGTTTTGAAGTAGGGTTCGACTGCATGGGACTATTTTAGACGGCAAGTTTCAATATATTGCTATAATCAAGGGGTTGGGAATTGTTGTTTGTAGTTGTATTAGTTGGGGCAAGGGAGGGAGGAGGCTGACCAGCCGGAAAAGATGGTTGGCCGCCGGCCGGAACGGCCATGGCAGCACTCAAACACAGAATCGCCTGGAAAAATTGCCACAACTTCTCTCTCCTTTAGGGTTTTATTGTTCAATTTTTCCTAAGTACAAAACTGGTCACAGATTTGGCTGTTTTTTTTTCAAATATTTTTCTCAGCCATTGGCCTTGTTCTTTCATGAAATGCATTCAAATTCGACCACAAGTGTCACGCATAAAACTTTTGTTCCAGGCAATCTTTCTCTCTCCTTCCGATCTTCTTTGTAAGAACGTCTTCAATTTTGTCCATTCATTACAAGGAGCTTATGAATTTGGATGGCGTGACATGGATCTAGCATTTTACATCCTTTTCTTCCAACAAATTTTGTTTGTTTAAAAGTAGCCTAAAGTCAAACCTTGATTAGAGGCCTTACATTTTTTTAAAATAAAAAGTTCATATATATTTTTATTTGAAGTTTATTCATCTAACTTTTTGAAATGTAAAGTTAAGTAATAATTTTGTTTATAATCAATTTCTTCTAATAATATTTTTCAATTAATAATATGTATAGAAACTCGTATAAAAACTATTAAATATATTCTATAAGCAATATATTCATTTGAAAAAGAATCAAGTCCTCTTATATAATTAAGTATATCGAAGTATCGATTAGAGTATTATCTTCTAATTATATTATTTTTCTTAAGAGTTTTAATTTGAAAAACAAGTATCACGACCTAATTTTCCTCCGTAAGATGTCGTGACGGCACCTAGTCTCTAAGACTAGGTAAGCCTAACACTTACTGAATTAATAGAAGAATTTGACCAAACAATTAATACCTATGAAATAGAACCTTATTACACAACTTACAATTCCCAAAATCGGTACTACAAGTCATAAGCTCTACTGAGTTTGCTACAAAAATCTCTAAATACAATTGTTTCGAAATAGAGATAAACAGTGCAAGTACAATAACAGAAGGTGACTCCGAGGCCTGTGAACGCAGCAGCAAGTTTACCTTGAGTCTCCACATCAAGATCCGTATAGCTAGCTAGCGATCGACTGACTTTGAATTACCTGAATTTGCACAAAGATATGCAGAAGTATAGTATGAGTACACCATAGCGGTACCCAGCAAATATCAAGACTAACCTAAGTGGAGTAGTGGCGAGGGGCAGTCAAGACACCTACTAGACTAGATAACCTGAACAAGTATAGGCATAGAACTAACAGAATATGATATCTCTACAGAATTACGCATAATGACAACAATAATACGTTGCTTGCACCAGGAAATAGAAGCAACAATTTGCAACGGGACGCCACAAGTAATAACACAATAGAGTAGGTTGGACACAATTTAAATCCGGTGAAAAACAAATAAAGGAAGGAAAAGTAGCAACTTGATAAGAATAACCGCTTTCGTAACAGGTTTATTTAATAATCCCCAAGAGGTACCAAACCTCAAAATCTCACACAATTCACAGGTCCCAATTCATGAACCCTAATTACTTGGCATCTCGTGCCCTTATTACAACTGATAACTGTACGGATGATTCACGTTCCAATAGAACCAATCTCACATATAAGACAAGTAGACGGAGTACGCACAAATGATCGGTAGCATCAGTATTCATCTTCTTAAACTGATAGGGTGATAAAGTACGTGTATGCCTGTACAAGTGTTCTATCACAGTTCGGGCCAACGAATAAGCATAGAGAAAATGAACGACACATAAGGAACGATCCCCACAATTCGCACCAAGCAAAACTCACACAGGTTAGGCATTCCACTACACAAATATCAACAACAACAATGCCTCCAGGCAAGCACAAGTCATCATAAATCAGTCTCCGACATAGCACACCTTGTCTCGCCACGTGCACAAATATAATATAAATACCCGCCTTGTCTTGCCGCACACACATAATAATATTCTCACCTTGTCTCGCCACATGCGCAAACCCATATATGTAGTCCGTCTTGTCACGCCGCATGTGAATATATCAATGGTAATAATAGCACGGCAGAAACCTCGTGCAAACACCCAAACAAAGTCTCCCAACAATAGCACGTGCCAAAAACACAACATCACAATAGAATGATGTTCACAACATGTGCCCATATTCCACAACATTTCATCTAAACAGTGTCAATACAACCACCGCGCATAGTCCTCGGCTCAACAGACTGAGTACAACAGCAACAACAACAACAACAACAATAGCGCGAGAATACGACAAGTAAATCAACTCAAGAGCTTTGGATCACAAAGAAGCGGTAGAATGAGCTCACAAAGAATAAACACAATAGGGAATACTAGTCTCAATAAGAATGGCTCAACAAGGGAGAAATAATATGTAACACATTATTCTAAATAAGGATAAGGAAACTACGATAAAGGATAACTAAACTTCATTTAGGGTTGAGCAATTACGAAGAGATGCAACAAATTCAATTAAGGATAAGAAACAGAGAATATAATCATAACCTCAAATAAGGGTAGACAAGTACAGAAGAGATAATAATAATTTCGATTAAGAATAAGCAATTAGGAAAGGATAGCATGGAAATCGAAGAGGCAACAACTTCAGTTAAGGCACACAATACTCAAATAGGCAATAAGGGTTGAACAAGAATCAATTAATTCCAATTAAGACGCGTAGAGGGGAAACTAGTAAAAGAAGAACTTAACATAACAAAACAACTTCATATCTAATGAACATAAGAACCTAAGATCCCTAAAGGTCAACTTTCCACAAATAAGCCCGAGCACATACTCGTCACCTCGCGTACACGGACTTCACATGACACAATTAGCACTAAAGACACGATTCCTAAGGGGTAGTTTCCCCCACACAAAATTAGGCGAGATACTTACCTTAAACCACGCTCAATCAATCCATTAGTAGGCCTTTCCTTCGATTTCCAACTCCGAACTACTTGAATCTAGCCAAAAAATTTCATACTCTAATTATAACTATAGGAAGCTAATTTAATAGTGAAATAATGATCTTCGCTAAAAATTAAAAAATTGCTCCAAAAAGTCGACCGGGACCCGCATCTCGGAACTCGATTAAAATTACAAAAATTGAACACCCATTTGATATCGAGTTCAACCATACCAAAATTGTCAATTTCTAACCTCAGTTCGTCCTTCAAATCATCATTTTACATTTTGAAATATTTTACAAATTTTCCTCAAATTTCCAACTAAGTTCACTAATTAAATGATGAAAATACCAATGGATTCATAAAATGTAACAAGATTCGAGTAGAGAACACTTACCCCAGGGTAAGTGTAAAACCCACAAAATATCTCCCAAAACAGACGTCTAGAACTCAAAATATGTTAAAAATATCAAACCCTCGACATATATGCAATTCTGTCCAGAACATCCGCATTTGCAGACATACACGCGCACCTGCGCTTTCGCTTGAGCGATACAATTATACGCATATACTGTCTTCACTTGCCCACACAGGGATCGCACCTGCGACCATAGTTGCGCATCTGCGATTGCGCAGCTGCATCTCAAACTATGCAGAAGCGGATATCACCTAGAGCCTCCAACGCGCATCTATGATCCACCTTCCACAGATGCATCCTCGCACCTGCGGTCCTCCAGTCGCAGAAGTGATTCAAAAGGGTGGCACCAATGTTGCAGAAGCGAGCAAACTCTCGCAAAAGCAGTTACACACATGCTCATCAAAACTTGCAGGTGCAACGCACCAGAACCAGCAGCCCAGAAATTCCTAGTCCAATATCCAAACCGTTAACCATCCGAAATCCACCCGAAGCCCCCGGGACCTCAACCAAATATACCAACACTTCCTAAAACACGATACGATCTTAGTCGAGGCCTCAAATCACATAAAAAATTGTCGAAATTACAAATCGCGCCTCGAATCGAAGTTATAAACTTTCAAATCTTTCAACTTCCAAACTCGTGCCGAAACATATCAAATCAACCCTGAAACGATGTCAAATTTTGCATGCAAGTTCCAAATGACATAACAGAGCTAATTCAACTCTCGGAATCGCATTCCGAACCTGATATCATCAAAGTCAACTCTCGGTCAAACTCCTCAACCTTCTAAAAACTTTAACTTTCCAATTTTGCCGAAATGCTTCAAATTACCCTACGGACCTCCAAATCCAAATCCGGATGCACGCCTAAGTCCAAAATCACCATACGAAACTATTGGAACCATAAAAATTCTATTTCGGAGTCGTCTACAAAGAACTCAAATTTTGGTCAACTTTTACCGCTTAAGTTTCTAAAACATGAATCCTTCTTCCACATTAATCCCAAATCATTCGAAGTCCGAACTCGACTACGCACGCATGTTATAACATATAATACGGAGCTACTCGAGACCTTAAGCCACTGAACGGAGTGCTAATACTTAAAATAACCGGTCGGGTCGTTACATTTTTCCCCTCTTTAACAAACGTTCATCTTCGAACGTGCCAAGAATCGTCTATAAGTCATCAAATCACTGAATTTATTCATCCTACATACACCCGCGGGTGACCCCACGTCACCCCAATCCACATAAGCCCGACGACACCACCTCGACTGAAATTTACCCCTTTCACCAATATCAATAAGACTTAGAATTGAAATTCTCACCATATGATTATCTCCAAAAGACCCGACTCATACATCAACACCCGGCATCAGTCTCCACCAGCTGCAACGACTTATGCTTACACCCAAAAGGTACAACCATATGACGTAACACATCACACATATGCCCATAATAACATCTCTGATCACCATAACTGACCGTAATCAAATCCAGTACCATAAATTAGCCCCATATCCGATAGAACCCTTTTTCAAACCTTCACAATACTGACAATGATGCAAATAAACATGAAGACCTCACAACTATTCACCCGAATCAACAAATTATTTCTAACACCACCTGGGCACACACCTCGCAAGTAAAACCCAATAAGCACAACATGAATATGACTTAATATGCAAAGAGAAACACACAAGAGAACTATCAAACAAGCCCGACATACACAACCCCTATCAGCACCATACTACGAATTAATTTCACAAGAGAGAATTAAAGAATATGAATAAATTACAAGGACCTCATCCTAATATCACTCCACCGCGGACCGCAACCCGGTTCAAACGTATCAAACCACATGGAGACGCAAGGATCCCATCCTCAGCTCTAAATCGCAGGTAGCATACATATCATACCAACCAGAACCTTCCACTAATTCAATTTTGCCGACAAAATCACAACACGTACTGAACTCTCACACCGGTAGAGCATCTAAATCACAAATCGTAACCCATCACCTAGAAATCACATCAAAACTACCGAATGAGGAACAAAAGTCACTCAAAATCTCATAACTCTCAATAATGAATAAAAAACAAATGGTAGACATGGGTTACCACTATAGAATCTCCCAACATGGATAAACACATAAGCAGAGTACTAAATCACGAAACTACTCACATGTGAAGCAAAATAGTAGGACTCATCCTGATAAGCAGAACTAAAACAAAATACAAATGATGCTCCTCTATGACAAATCGAAACCATACTTGTACAATATCATCTGGTGCAGCGTCCTCAGGCCTACTGTAGAAAACACATCAACGGGTTGGGCTTCCCCCTCTTAGGCGCCCTCTACTCGCCTGACCTGTACTCTAAGCTGGTGGTGCAGGGATATCAGCAGCTGGAACCAAACTCATATCCTGAATACCCCGTTGTGACACATCTATTCGAAGTCTGGGATAATCCCCCACCATGTGGCTGGTATCTCCAAGCTCAAAGCAACCTCTGTGCTGATGTGGTTGTGGAAACTATGCGGTACGGGTACTCTAAGACCCATGGGTACCTGAAATATCATGCGAAGCCTGAAGTGCAAACTGAACTCGTTGACCCACAAAACCTCCACCATGCCGTACCCTGCCTCCAAAATAAGGACCAGTAGATCTCTACCGTCTACGAGATCTCTTAGCCTCCCTGTGCTCTCTCTCCTGACCCTGCCTGTCCTCTCTCCTGGCCTCGCCTGTCCTCTCTCTCCTAGTCCCACATGCCCTCTAATCGGTGGGTGATCTCTACCACCTACTGAAATGGAACATCTGACTCCAACTCCCGAGCCATGCTGAACTGGATATCATGTCTGAGTCCCTCAATGAATCTACGGACTCGCTCTCTAACTGGAGCGACCAAAGCAGGTGCATGTCTGAATAAATCATTGAATCTAACGGCATACTCTGACACGAACATAGTGCCCTGGCGCAGCTACTCAAACTCCGCGCGACATGCATCCCGAAGAGTCTGAGGAACAAACTCACTCAAGAACATCTCTAAAAATTGAACCCATGAAAGTGCAGCTGCATCGATCGAGCTACCCAACTCATATGCTTGCCACCACTGATTTGCCGTTCCCTTAAGCTGGAACGTAGTAAAAGCAACCCCACTCGTTTCCAAAATACCCATAGTGTGGAGAATGCTGTGACACTCCTCTAGAAAAACCTGTGCACCCTCTAAAGCCAAACCACTAAAGTGGAAGGGTCATACTTCTTGAACCTTGCAAGTCTAAGATGTTCTTCCTCAGATGTTGCTGTCCTAACCACGGGCTGAACTGGGACCACAAGTTGTGTTTCCATGACACCTGGAACCTGACCAATGTGGACTCGCTGCTCTGGAGTACGGGCGGCAGGAGTCTGAGTCCCTCCCCTGGTCTGTGAAGTACCTAGTGCAATCGGAATCAACCCCGCCTGAGCCAATGTACCAAACATGCTCAGGAACTGTGCTAAGGTCTCCTGAAGTCTGGGGGCAACAACAGGCGCCTCCGGTGCCTGTCCCCTAACATGAGGTACTAGGGGCTCCTCAACTGCTGCTGTGACAGGTGCTCTAGCTGTAGCACATGCTCCTCCTCGGCCCCTGCTTCTGCATCTGCCCCTAGCGATACCTGCTCTAGGGGTAGCATCATCTGTAACTGCAGCTCGCATCCTCACCATCTGTGAGAGAATAGAATGATAAAAACTCAAACTCCAGGATCAATAAACTCGCATGATAGGAAATGAAGAAGTGAAACTGTCCTAATAGTTCCATAGCCTCTCAAAGATAAGTACAGACGTCTCCGTACTGATCCGCAAGACTCTACTGAACTTGCTTATGACTGGTAGCATCTATGAACCTAGAGCTCTCATACTAACTTGTCACGACCCAATTTCCCTCCGTAGGATGTCGTGACGACACCTAGTCTCTAAGACTAGGTAAGCCTAACACTTACTGAATTAATAGAAGAATTTGACCAAACAATTAATAATTATGAAATAGAACTTTATTACACAACTTACAATTCCCAAAATCGGTAGTACAAGTCATAAGCTCTACTGAGTTTGCTATAAAAACCTCTAAATAAAACTGTTTCGAAATAGAGATAAACAGTGCAAGTACAATAACAGAAGGTGACTCCGAGGCCTGTGAATGAAACAACAGGTTGACCTTGAGTCTCCACAGCAAGATCCGTACATCTAGCTAGAAATCGACTGACTTCGAATTACCTGGAGCTGTACAAAAATGTGCAGAAATAAAGTATGAGTACACCACAACGGTACCCAGTAAGTATCAAGACTAACCTCCATGGAGTAGTGACAAGGGGCAGTCAAGAAACCTACAGGACTAGATAACCTGAACAAGTATAGGCATAGAACTAACAGAATATGATATCTCTACAGAACTACGCATAATGACAACAATAATACGGTGCTTGCAGTAGGCAATAGAAGCAACAATTTGCAGCGGGACACCACAAGTAATAACACAGTAGAGTAAGCTGGACAAAGTATAAATCCGGTGAAAAACAAATAAAGGAAGGACAAGTAGCAACTTGATAAGAATAACCACTTTCGCACCTGGTTTATTCAATAATCCCCACGAGGTACCAAACCTCAAAAACTCACAAAATTCATGGGTCCCAATTCATGAACCCTAATCACTTGGCATCTCATGCCTTCATTATAACTGATAACTGCACTGATGACTCACGTGCTAATAGAACCAATCTCACATATAAGACAAGTAGACGGAGTACGTACAAATGATCGGTAGCATCAGTGTTCATCTTCTTAAACAGATAGGGAACGTACGTGTATGCTTGTGCAAGTGTTATATCACAGTTCGGGCCAACAAATAAGAGTAGAGAAAATGAAAAACACATAAGGAACGATCCCCACGATTCACACCAAATAAAACTCATACAGGTTAGGCACGCCACTACCCAAATATCAAAAACAACAATGCCTCCAGGCCATCACAAATCAATCCCCGACATAGCACACCTTCTCTCCCCACGTACGCAATAATAATGTAAATGCCCACCTTGTCTCGCCACATACGCAAACCCACATATATAGCCCGCCTTGTCACGACGCATGTACATATATCAATGGTAATAATAGCACGGCAGAAACCTCGTGCAAACACCCGAACAAAGCCTCCCAACAATATCACGTGCCAAAAACACAACATCATAATAGAATGACTTTCACAACATGTGCCCATATTCCACAACATTTCATCTAAATAGTGTCAATATCACCACCACGCATAGTCCTTGTCTTAACAAACTGAGTACAATAACAACAATAGCGCGAGAATACGACAAGTAAATCAACTCAAGAGCTTTGGATCACAAAGAAGCGGTAGAACGAGCTCACAAAAAAATAAACACAATAGGGAATACTAGTCTCAATAAGAATGGCTCAACAATGGAGACATAATATGTAACAAATTATTCTAAATAAGGATGAGGCAACTACGATAAAGGATAACTAAACTTCATTTAGGGTTGAGCAGTTATGAAGAGATGCAACAAATTCAATTAAGGATAAGCAACAGAAAAGCTAATCATAACCTCAAATAATGGTAGACAACTACAGAAGAGATAATAATAATTTCGATTAAGGATAAGTAATTAGGAAAAGATAGTATGGAAATCGAAGAGGCAACCACTTCGGTTATGGCACATAATGGTCAAATAGGCAATAAGGGTTGAACATGAAGTAATTTATTCCAATTAAGACACGTAGAGGTGAAAGTAGTAAATAGGTAACTTAACATAACAAAACAACTTCATATCTAATGAACATAAGAACCTAAGAGCCCTAAAGGTCAACTTTCCACAAATAAGCCCGAGCACGTACTCGTCACCTCGCGTACACGAAATTCACATGACACAATTAACACCAAAGACTCGATTCCTAAGGGGTATTTCCCCCACACAAAGTTAGGCAAGATACTTACCTCAAACCACGCTCAATCAATCAATTAATAGGCCTTTTCCCTCGATTGCCAACTCCGAACTACTTGAATCTAGCCAAACTAATTTTATACTATAGGAAACTAATTTAAATACTGAAATAATGATCTTCACAAAAAATTCAAAAATCGCTCCAAAAAGTCGACCCGGACCAGTATCTCGGAACCCGACCAAAATTACAAAAATCGAACACCCATTCGATATCGAGTTCAGCCATACCAAAATTAATAATTTCTGACCTCAAATCATCCTTCAAATCATCATTTTACATTTTGAAAGATTTTACAAACTTTCCTCAAAGTTCCAACTTAATTCACTAATTAAATAATGAAAATAGCAATGGATTCATAAAATATAACAAGATTCGAGTAGAGAACACTTATCCCAATGAGTTTCTTGAAACACCCACGAAAAATCTCCCAAAACTGACGTCTAGAATTCAAAATATGTTAAAAATGTCAAACCCTCGACATATATGCAATTCTGCCCAGAACATCCGCATTTGCGGACATACACACGCACCTATGTGTTCGCTGGTGCGAGACAATTCTCTGCATCTGCGGTCTTCACTTGCCCACATAGGGATCACATCTGCGACCACAGTTCTGCATCTGCGATTGCGCAGCAACATCTCAAACTCCGCAGAAGTGGACATCACCTGGAGCCTGTAACGCGCATCTGCGATTCACCTTCCGCAGATGCGTCCTCGCACCTGCGGTCCTCCAGTCGCAGAAGCGATTCAATAGGGTAGCACCAATGTTGCAGAAGCAACAAATCTATCGCAAAAGTGGTCACGCACCTGGCACCAAAACTCGCAGGTGCGACGCACTAGAACCGGCAGCCCAGAAATTCCTAAGTCCAATATCCAAACCGTTAACCATCTGAAATCCACCCGAGGCCCACGGGACCTCAACTAAATATACCAACACGATAAAACCTAGTCGAGGCCTCAAATCACATCAAACAATGTCAAAATTATGAATCTCGCCTCGAATCGAAATTATGAACTTTCAAATCTTTCAACTCCCAAACTCGTGCCGAAACATATCAAATCAACCCGGAACGACGTCAAATTTTGCATGAAAGTTCCAAATGGCATAACAAAGCTAATCCAACTTTCAAAATCGTATTCCGAATGTGATATCACCAAAGTCATCTCTCGACCTAACCCCTCAACCTTCCAAAAACTTCAACTTTCCAATTTCGTCGAAATGCTTCAAATTACCCTATGGACCACCAAATCCAAATTCGGACGCACTCCTAAGTCCAAAATCACCATACAAAACTATTGAAACCATAAAAATTCTATTCCAGAGTCGTCTACACAGAAGTCAAATTTCGGTCAACTCTTACCGCTTAAGTTTCTATAACACGAATCCTTCTTCCACATCAATCTCGAATCATCTGAAGTCCGAACTCGACTACGCACACACATCATAACACATAATACAGAGCTTCTCGAGATCTTAAGCCACTGAACGAAGTGCTAATATTCAAAACGACCGGTCAGATCGTTACAACAAGTCTAAATCGTCAATATCAATTTACTACTTATTATGTGTTAAGGAACGCTCGAGGTTATCGCAATGTTTTTGACCACTAAATAGAAAATCAAAAATATTTTCATATGCTTTGAATTATTCAAATATATTAAAATTTTCTTTTCATTCCATTAAAAATATACTCCTTTACTTTAAAATGCTTAATTATTTTTTAAAAATTAATTCATAAACCTACTACTAGCAAAACATGAGGCCCCGAAAATTATGTGGCCCAAAGTTTTTGCTTTACTTGCCTTACCCTAAGGTCGACACTGTATAATTTAGAAATGGCTCCCAAAGTTTTGGTTTAGTGGTAAGAGTATAATATATGTGTAACGACCTGACCGGTCATTTTGAGAATTAGCATCCTGTTCGGTGGCTTAAGGTGAGCAGCTTCATATTGTGTATCATAACTTGCGTGTATGGACGGATTCAGTTTTTGGATGATTCGGGATTGATTTAGAAGAATGATTCTTGTTTTAGGAGCTTAAATGGAAAAAGTTGATCGAAGTTTGACTTTTGTGTAGAAGACTCTAGAATGGTATTTTGATTATTCCAATTGTTTTGTATAGTGATTTTGGACTTAGGAGTATGTTCGGATTTGGATTTGGAGGTCCGTAGGTTGATTTTATGCATTTTGGCGAAAGCTAGAAAATTGAAGGTTTGGAAGGTTGAGAGGTTTGACTAGGAGTTGAGTTTATTGATATCGGGTTCAGATTATGATTATTGGAGTTGGTATAGCTCCGCTACATCATTTGGGACTTGCATGCAAAATTTGACGTCATTCCAAGTTGATTTGATAAGATTCAGCGCGAGTTGTAGAAGTTAAAAATTCATAAGTTCATTAAGTTCGATTTGAGGTGCGATTCGTAGTTTTGATGTTGTTTGATCTGATTTGAGGCTTAGATCAAGTCCGCGTTATATTATGGAACTTGTTGGTATGTTCGGACGGGGTCCTAGGGGCCCCGGGTGTGTTTCGGACGAGTTTTAGATCATTCTTATGTTTTTGGGCAAGTCTGGTTCTGGTTTTTCACACTTGCGCATTTTTTGGAGCGCAGGTGCGGGGCCGCTTCTGCGCATTTTTTGGAGAGCAGGTGCGGGGCCGCTTCTGCGCATTTTTTGGAGAGCAGGTGCGGGGCTGCTTCTGCGCATTTTGTGTCGCTTTTGCGATGTTGAGGCATGGGCGGGAGCTTCGCTTTCGCGGGTAGAGGAGCGCAAGTGCGATGGCCGCTTCTGCGGCTTAGTGACCGCAGATGCGCTAGATCCCACTTCTTCGTTCATGAGGGCGCTTCTGCGGTGTCGCAGGTGCGACCCCATTTTGCACAGGTGCGAGGTCTTGTGTGGTAAGTGTAAACCGCAGGTACGAGAGATGACTCGTAAAAGCGAGGTGCGGGCCCGAGATTGACTTTTTGAGTTGACTTTTTTGTTTTCATTAAAGATCTAAGCTTTATTGTCCGGAATTATTTTTTATAATTGTTATTTATGATATTGAGTTATTTTGGCTAGATTTGAGCTGTCCGGAAGTTTGTTTCACACGACAAGGTAATTTTAGAGTATTGATTTGACTTCTTTGAGGTAAGTATCTTGCCTAACTTTGTGTGAGGGAACTACCCCTTAGGATTTGAGTTATTGTGCTATTTGTGTTATGTGAAAGCCGTGTATACGAGGTGATGAGTGCGTACTCGGGCTTATATGTGAAAATTGACTAGTTTAGACTCTTAGGCTTCTTTCATGTATTTATTTGGAATTGTTGTTACATGTCACATCTTTTACTTGTCAAGTTTACTCTTATATGCTTTATTAGAAGTTGTTACCTCTTTAATCATTATGTGACTTTCTTTATTGTTGAGTTACTCTTAATTAAAATTATTGTTACATGATATCTTTTTGTTGCCGGGTTATTCTCATGCATTTAGACACAGTTACTAGTTCATGCCATCTCTTTCATTGTTAGCTTATTTCATGTACTAGAATCCGAAGTTTTGCCATTTCATAGAAATACCTTTATTACCGAGTTTATCCTTAAGCAATTAATCGAAATTGAAGTTATTGAAAGTCATTAATCTATTCTAATTGAAGCTGTGATTAAAGGGGTATTGTTCATCATTGAGTTACTTTCCCGTTCATTTTGTTATTATTGAAATTCTATATATATATATATATATTGTGTTTGAGCCATGGGAACCTGTGACACGAATTGACATGTCGTGTTATTGTGATGTTAGCACATGTGAATGGTTATGTGGATTGGTTGTTGTTATGCGGAGCATAAGGGTGACATCTCATTATTGTTGTTATGCAGAGCATAAGGGTGTCATTTCATTGTTGTTGTTATGCGGGGCATAAGGATGGCATCCCACTGTTATTGATTATACGGAGTGATACTGGTCGCTATTGCGCTATTGCCCGTGCGAAGCGATAAATGTGGCTATTATGCGGAGTGATACGGGTGGTCAGAGTGGTACGGGTGGCTAATGATATTGTCAGAGCGGAGTGATACGGGTGTCTACCGGAAAGATAAGGGTGGCAATGTTAGGGATGGTGTGTGATGGCCTGGGGGCATTATGTTGATGATATTCGTGTAATGTTGTGATTTTTCTTGTGTATGTTATACACCTTACGTGTCTTGTTGTGTTACTTTCAATGAGCCACTCGATGTCTTTGATCTTTCTTGTTGACTTGGGTTGTACTAGTACACTCGCACAAACATACCCAGTAGCATACCACTTATACCAGTTCGGGAGTATGAAACTTAACATTTATTGATCATGCCCATTTATTCTTGTATTATCTGCTTTTATGTTGATATTGAGCCTATGACCATGCCGGGAGGATTGTGATAGTGAGTCCGTGACCACGTCGGACGGATTGTGGTTGTGAGCATGCGATCATGCCGAGTGGATTGAGATATTGGCACGTGAGTTGTCCGTGCGGTTGTGATTAGAAATCTGGGCACAAGGTGCCATGAGCATATGATTGTAGGTTGAGACTCGTATGTGACTATGAGATGAGGTATCTCAGGGTAATTTCGTTGCGAAACTTGTGTTAGAATGGCTTGATTAATTGGTTGTCATTTGTGTTCCTTATTTGGTTTCAATGATACTTTTACGGTGTTCTTATTACTTTACTGTTTATATCACATATTGATTCTTGTTGCCATTTGTTGATTCCTACTTTCTATTATTAGCTTTATACTTCTATATTTCACAAGTTATTTTGACTAGTAGGTGACTTGACTTGTACCTCGGCACTACTCTACCGAGGTTAGTCTTGATACTTACTGGGTACCGATTGTGGTGTACACGTACTATACTTCTGTACATTTTTTGTGCAGAGCCAAGTATGGAGCTATCAAACTCGGGCAGAGTTAGTTTATTGATTGTGAGAATTCAAGATAGAGCTGCTTGGTCATCGCAGTCCCTTGGAGTCTTTTCCTTTCATTGTATTGTTAGCTTGTCATTTTAACATTATTGTATTTCGATCTTTGAGATTTTTCCATGTATTCAGTTAGCGTTCGTGACTCTGTATTACCTAGTTTTGGGAGGTTGTTATGATTAATGTCGCGTAGGCTTAATTCGCTTTTGTTTTGACATTCACATTAAACTCTATTTTAAATTATCATTGTTAAAGTGGCTTAATTGTTGAAAGTAATCGGCTTACCTAGTCTTAGAGACTAGGTGCGTCACGACACCTATGGTGGGATTTTTGGGTCGTGACAATATGATGTGTGGGTTGCACACTTCACAAGTTCCAGTTTTATTATGGATTAAAAAGTTTGGCATTTAAGTAGAGAAGAATACGAGAAATTAGCTAATCGTGCCCTTCATATTTATTCGTAGGCACTAAATATAATAAAATAACTAAAATCTCGTTCCGCCTAAGATTTACCTGGTAGGCTGGTACACTGTGCTTTCAACTATATGTTAAAGATTAAAGATTAGATAAGAATGTAACTATATACATTTACTTCCTATGCAGCAATAGCATGATATAATTTTTTCGCAAAGAAAGGTAAAAACATTTGGCAATTTTCCTGATAAAGTAATTGGTTAGAAAATAAATAATTTAACAAGAAGTTGAGCCAACTTGTACTTTTTGGCTGCTTATCCAAAAAGTTGACGGTTCTTTTAGTGAACGTCCCATTATCTTTCAAGGCAATTTAGAAAAAAAGACAAGGAATATATAACTGTTACTTTTGTTGTTGTTAGATTAGTTTTATTTCATATAACTATGTAAAGATAATCTAGTTTCTGTTATATGCTTGGTGAGATTAATTACTCTTATTTATTCAATTTATCTACTAGTAATAAAATTAATCCAGTAAATCTTCAATACGTAAACCTACCGTCCATTTCAAGTCCCAAATTCAAATGAACTGTGAATAATAATCAAGGTCTAAACTTTAGTTTGCATTCTAGACATGTGAACCTTTTGCAGCCAATTTTGTTTGGAGCGAAGGCCTGCTGAAAAGGCTCCTTTTGGTTAAACCAAAGAGCTACGGCTGCTTCAAATAGCGATTTGTTTTTTGGCTATAAAAAATATATTGTATATATTACTGCATCATGATATTACATTTAGGGATATTTCTAGTGAAAGTCCCTTTCAAGTCTTGTTCATAAGGATTCTGTCAGCAATTTAATAGACTATCAATTAAAGGAGGGTCTTTTCGCAGGAAAGCTGCCAAGATATCCCTATAATTTCTTATTAGCTGCTATTACATAGCATTAATTAGACTAGGACACCTAATCTAAATATTAGGAGGCAATTTGACAGTTGGGTGAACGTTATTTATGTTCTACTTTTAGCTGTACTATCAGCACACATAATAATTGCATAAATTTAAATTCAATAGTCCGTCGGATGGCGTAATTGGTTCGGAGGGTGGTCATCCATGCATATGACTGAGATCGATTCCCCCTCAATGTCTTCTGAGTCGAGCCTGTTGCATAGGGCTTGCCTAGTGCGGTTTACATCCTCTTGTGGTTTGCATGTTATTATACAGTAGGGGGTTTACCCAGTACGCACAGAGTGCTCATCCAAAGAGTAGAGGCTGTGCAGAGACTGTAACAGCTGCGGGTTTTCCTGGGGTTCCAAAAAAATAAATTAAATTCAATAAGAATTCATACATGTGTATTAGAGCTAATTGTGCATGAAAAGAAAAAAAGGGGTAAAACAAAATTTCATTTGAAAATGATGAGTACTTGTTTAAAGTTTTGAGTGAATACAAAGGGCATCCACTTGGGAGTTGGAGTTTTAGTCAAGGAGTCTAGTGACATAATGGTTGAGTTAGTTTAAGAGTTTTAGTTGAGAGTTATTTAGTGTAGGAGTGTTGTGACATAACGAGGAGATATAACTTTATTTCATGTTTACGAGAAATGACATTGTTCAAAATGTTCAAACATTCTTATCATTTCCTTACCGAAGAAACAATATGCAATTTAGCCATTAAAAAAAAGGAGGAAGAAGTAGAATACGCAAAACTAGAGTGTAAGTAACATTATCCAAAGGTGCGAAAGCAATTAGCGTTTGGGTCAAGAATCAAGAACCCTACTTATCAAATTGTGGAAGGAACAAATAGGTGCCCAAAAATAAAAAAAGGGAATCACAAAGCAATATTATCTCCAAAAGAATTGATAGCAACATAAGAGAAAGAACACTAATTTAATCAGTCTCACATTTCAATCAGCCCTTCTCAGTGGTCCATTTGAAATTAAAAATTTGCCCAAACACTTCAAGTTATTTTTCAATTAAAAAATAAAAGCAAGTGACAGAGTCTAATCTAGTGAAGCAATTGCCCTTTTTTGTTTGCTTTGGTGATGGACGTACTGACGCGCCACATCCAAAGGGAGGTACCGTGGTGCATGCTATTTGCAGATGATATTTTATTGATTGACGAGATGCGAGACAGTGTGAACATACAATTAGAGGTATGGAGGCATACTCTAAAATCTAAAGGTTTCAAGTTGGGCAGGACTAAGGCAGAATACTTGGAGTGTAAGTTCAGTGTCGAGACTCAAGGAGGGGAAGGGGAGGTGAGGCTGGACTCGCAGGTCATCCCTAAGAGAGGGAGTTTTAAGTACCTTGGGTCTATTATTGAGGGAGATGGGGAGATTGATGGAGATGTCACACATCGTATTGGGGCGGGATGGATGAAATGGAGACTCACTTCCGGTGTTTTGTGTGACAAGAAGGTGCCACCGAAACTTAAGGGTAAGTTCTACAGAGTGGTGGTCAGACCAACGGTATTGTATGGGGCTGAGTGTTGGCCAGTCAAGATCGCTCATGTCCAGAAGATGAAGGTAGTAGAGATGAGGATGTTGAGATGGATGTGCGGGCACACCATATTAGATAGAATCAAAAATGAGGTTATTCGTGACAAGGTGGGTGTGGCCCCTATTGA
The DNA here is from genome assembly GCA_000715115.1 of Nicotiana otophora. Classification (NCBI taxonomy): domain Eukaryota; kingdom Viridiplantae; phylum Streptophyta; class Magnoliopsida; order Solanales; family Solanaceae; genus Nicotiana; species Nicotiana otophora. Next base: position 11,409 of record AWOL01S0077843.1, on the reverse strand, counting down.
GGACAAGATGGGGGAAGCGCGGCTTAGGTGGTTTGGTCATGTGAGGAGCAGGAGCAAAGACGCACCGGTGAGGAGGTGTGAGAGGTTGACATTGGAGGGCCTACGGAGAGGTAAAGGTAGGCCAAAGAAGAGTGAGGAGAGGTGATTAAGCAAGACATGGAACAACTTCAGCTGACCGAGGACATGACCCTTGATAGGAAGATATGGAGGTCGAGGATTAGGGTAGTAGAGTAGGTAATCTAGAGTGTTCATAACAGTAGTATTGACACACAGTCTCGCTTTCTGTTGGTAGTAGGTTTTTATGACTAACCGTTGTTTTCTTTCATTGTTGATCACCTTAGTGTCTTGTTGTTTTTATTCTTCTTTTATATGGCTTTTTGGTACTGTCTCTTCTTGTCTATATTTTTATTAATGTGGTGCTTATGCTTTCCTGAGACGAGGGTCTATTGGAAGCAACCTCTCTATCCTCACAAGATAGGGGTAAGGTCTGTGTACACACTACCCTCCCTAGATTTCGCAGTGTGGGATATTACTGGGTATGTTGTTGTTGTTGTTGTAGGATTCACAACCAAAATTATGTATGAATATATTTTTTAGATTCTAGTCAACTTTGGTTTGTAGTATTATAAATAGAGGTGCTACTACATATTTTCTATTGTGGAGAGGTAGCTACAATATAGTGAGATTCAAGAGTTTATAATTTGTGAAAAAGCCTTCTACCACGTTCTCTCCCTAGTTTGATAAATTTCTTCTATATAGCCTTTGTTGGATTTGTTGCTTGTGCCTAAATTATTCTTCGGGGTATTTTAATCCTTCAAATTGGTATCAGAGCTTATGTGAGATTCTGTCAGAGCCTGTGTGAGATCCAACAAAACAATATGGATACTCTATTACCTAATAGTCTCGTTTTTGTGTTTGATGGCAAAGGTATTTCGAAACTTGGTATCAACATATGAAGAATTCTTTTAAGGCTATTGGATTACGGTCCACCATTGATGAAGAATTTTAGGAACCCCAGAAGGTACAGCGTTGACGGGTGATATAGCTACAAAATTGGAGAAGAAAAGACATTTAGATTATAAGACACGCTACTATCTCGCCATTAAGGTCGAATTGCATGTATCTAAAAAATATTTGCATGCAAAGTCATCAAAGGAGGCTTGGACAATCTTGGTAAAATCATCGAAAAGTTGCTGATATAAAGAAAGAGAAACTGCAAAAGTTTAAGAGCCAATTTGAGTTGGCTCGTATGAAACCAACAAAGTCTATCAAATTTTTTTTTACACGAATCGAAGAAATAGTCAATGGTCTAAGGACCGATGGAGAAGTATTGGAAGAAGTTAAAATTGTTAAAAAAATATTGCAGTCTCTAATTTTAAAGTTTAGCAACAAGAAAGTTAATCTTGAGGCTACCAAAGATCTTAGCACTCTCGAACTTGATAATTTAGAAGGTGAATTGGTGACATATGAGAGATCATTGAATCAACAGAAAGATGAGACATTGGAGGAGGCATCACAAGAAAAAAAAATGATCAACCAAAAGAAAAAGAAGACACATCAAAGATGATGAAAATAAATCAAGAAGGCCAAAAATCAGAAACAGAGGAGAAAAGAAGAGAAGGTACATGTAATTTTTATTGTGATAGAGATTCTATTGAATGCAAAGAGAAGTCAAATAATATTCAAATTGATCTGCTAAAAATTTCTCCAGTTGTTAAAAAGGAAGATTTGGTTGCAAGGGGCGTTCGTCCAAAAGAGGTTGGTGTTTCACCAGAAAACTTATTTGATGGTATTGAAGATGAACCTAGTAATGAAAGAAGGAAAATAGTTCATCAAGAAAAAGTTTCTAACAATCTACCCAAGATTGAGACAGAAATAGCTTGGGATCTAGAACCAGAACAACACATGATTATAGATATTGAAGATACAAACAATTTCATGCCATTGTTCGAGATTGCATATTTCAAGGAGTATGACGAAATATTTATTGGTGGCATTACTCTACAATCTATAGTATGTTCAATTGGAGTTGAATGGGTGTACAAGTCCAACTACAAGGCAACTGGAGAAGTAGATGATTATAAAGTAAAGGTTATATTGATGATATTTTGAAGGGATTTACCATGAGTAAAGACAAATCATATATGAGCAATATTCAAGATAAATTGAAGTTGACTAAAGATAACACTCGTGATTTTGTTGATGTTACATGTTTTAGGAAATTGGTGGAGAGTCTAAGGTACTTGACTTCTACAAGGCTTGATGTTACTCATGGCATGCTCAAGTTTGAAAATCTTGGTTTAAGGGAGGATGTTGGAAATTAAACCAAGATTAATTAGTATTCCTACATCGTCTAGGATTTAGTATTTACTAGTTTATTTAATTTATGTCTAATTAGGATTCACAACCAAAATCATGTATGAATAGATTTTTTAGATTCTAGCCAAATTTGATTTGTAGTATTATAAATATGGGTGTTATTACTACATATTTTTCTATTCAAGAGTTTATTAGTTGTAAAAAGCCTCCTACAACGTTCTCTCCCTAGTTTGATAAGTTTCTTCTATATAGCCTTTGTTGGATTTGTTGCTTGTGCCTAAATTATTCTTCAGGGTATTTCAATCCTTCAATAATTTTAAATCATAGTTAAAGTTAAGGGTGAATTCGAATGTTTGTTATCGAAGAGTTTGCACGCATGGAGTACCTCAACCTATTTCATGCTAGAATTCCGTTAATGAAAATGATAAATACGAGACAATTTGAAAATGTTAACGATATGAATGGACTGAAACAGGAAAACAAAACAGGGTAATTTCAAATAATATAAGAGCAAAATTTGATCTTTTTCTTGTTATAATTAACATGAAAGTGGAAAATCCAAATTCAGATTCTGACTATAATTTGAAATGGAAAAATATTTACTCATTACTTGTTATTGCATCAAACAAATGAATACAAAATATGTTTTATGCATATAAAGTTTAGTGATATGTAACTCTCACCTTAATTTATGACTCTAAAATTCCACGACTCAAAGCTCATAGTTTTCATTACCGATATCTAGCTGCCTCCTTGTTGAGCGAATCAAAATTCACTATATCCAACGGTGTGTTTGGTACGAAGGAAAATATTTTTCTAGAAAATGTTCTCATGAAAAAGTGATTTTTTTCCTTGTTTGGTTGGTGAATGAAATTATTTTTTCGAAAAATATTTTCTAGTGTTTGGTTAGAGAGTAGAAAATATTTTTTTATGCTACTCTCTTCATCCCC
>AWOL01S0077841.1:6702-25059 GCA_000715115.1 Nicotiana otophora | reverse complement strand
CCCCACCCCACCCCACCCCAACCATTAAGAATCTTTAGGTAAAGGAAACATAAGCACCATTTTCTTTTTCTTATTTTTCCTCTTTGTTAATTGGAGTTATTTACGGTGATAACATGATGCCTATGACATGCAATGTGCAAATGTTATAAACAATTTCAGCGTGTTCCGTCACGATTCGCATCGAAAAATGGTCTCACCTACAAGAAATGTGATTTGATTATTAGAGATGAAAGACAAAGGTCATGGAATTTAAAGCTATATACCTCCTGTCATCACGTCTATATTGGTGGCAGATGGGCTAAATTTCATGCTGCAAATGACTTAAAGGTGGGAGATCGAATAATGTTTGAGGTTGTTACTAATGGAGAAAGACCAATTTGGAAATTTCATGGTAAGGTTTCTTATTTAAGAACCTCTTATTTTTCTATGATCTTTTTACTAGGTTATATACACCTTGAAATTATATTACATCTTCAATAACATTATTCAGTATTTGGTTGTCCATACTGTAAAGCATGTTCGTCATAAACAACTACACTTTTCAAATTTACTGAATCCTTGGTAGGCAGTGTTATCCGATACCTGTGCTATCCGGTACATGTGCTGATGGGACGTAGCAGGTATCCGGCGGAATGGCCACCACACCAATGTCATAAAAGAAATGTCAAAATAAAGGGGCGGTTTGCTCTATCTATTCATCAAATTTAGATAGAGTCCTCTAAATTTCAAGTTTTTGTTATTTAGAAAGTTGAAAGCAATATCTATAAAAGTTCTTTTATGGTTTTACCTGGAAAGGGTGAAATAGCTGTCTATAAGATGTACTTGTTTTTGTGAGCATTTGTCTTCGAGTTAATTAAGATGGTCTTCTATAAGTTCTTACTCAAGCTTATAGGACAGTCATTTTGGTAACTCTCCAAACATGTTGCTGAAAGAACAAGGGATCCAATAGTCATTTTAACCCATAAAAGCACTTTTACAAGTCCTACTAAACTCTACTGAAGTATATTATCCTTTCTCTTGTTTGCTTGGCCCTTAAATTTCTTCATTGCCTGTACAAGTTGAGGGAGGGTGGTGATTTTCAATATGTTGTTCTAATGTATGCATTGTTGGAATATAGTCAGATTCAAATTTTATATCATTGAACTTTATTTTCATAACATCAGGAAGCTAAAAGAAATATCAAGAAGGGTCTACTTTGGGGACTGAATTCCTGCTAATATCGAAAAATAAGCAAAAGATAGGGTGGATATTTGGACAATATTCATATTTTAAATTGTATTCTTTTTGTCATACTTAATTTCTTGACATGGGTTTGTGTTATCACCCTATAACAGTCAAACCAAACCCCAGCATCAAGTCATCGAGCAAGGCATTTCCCTATGCTGAAGCTGCTACTCACAAGCCTTTTGGTCGCTCTCATTTAGATTCAAGGCACTGTAACAGAGAATATGTAGAGTATCTGCAAGAAGAAGAAGAAGCTGCCAGCGATGCTGTTGAAGGGACTTCCAAGGAATTTGAATTAAAAGGTAAGCTCTTTGGAGTCCATTAGATATGCAGTTTAGTCCTCAAGCTTTTCGGTGATATATTGATGACATGAGTATAATGCAGTAGTTTGGGTCTTTGTGATCTTATTAAGAAAATTAGAACTTTAAAACAGTAGCACAAAATACTGTAATTACTGAAGTGCACATTAATTGCATCACAATAATTACCACATGATAATATCCGGTTTCTACGTATTAGTACAACTAATTTATACTTGACGAATTTGCAAGTTAAGTCCCTTCCTCCTAAAACAAGTTTCAGTTTATTAAAATGAAAAATTAGCCAAAAGATGGGGTGGATGTTTAGAGGCTATGCATGCTTTAATTGTAACCATTTTGTCATATTTAATATTCTTGACATGGGTTTGTCTACAATTTACAATTTAATAGACAAACAAAACCCCAGCCTCATGTTGTCAAGCAAGGTCAATCTCATTTTGATGATATGTGCAAATGGTTATTAAACCATTTCAGTACCTTCCTACACAATTTGCGCTGGCAAATGGTCTCACCAACAAGAATTGTGGTGTGATTATTAGAGATGAAAGACAAAAGGTCATGTAAATTTAGGTTACCTATATACGGGTTTCAAGTCTATATTGGAGGTAGAAGGGTTTAGTTCCGTGTTGCAAATAACTTAAAGGTGGGAGATCATATAATGTTTGAGGTTGTTACTATAAAACAATCTTTGTAAAACATTTCCTATATGTGGAATATATTTTGTAGCAAACAATTTAGCTACACCAAAAAAGGGCCCAATTTATACATTCCATTTCGTAATTAAATAGTGTATTATCGTGTCATATATCATTGTCTCTCTTTTATAGAGGTCTTTTTTAGTTGCTTTTCCTTGTTATAAGAAGTGTGCTTGGTCTTTCATTGGCTATAATTCATCCTAAAGGGGCAGTTGCACTATTTATTCACTCAAGTTTATATATTGAGTGCTCTAAAGGCGACCTCACCAGTCTTTATACTTTGTTAAATTCACCATGAAATTTATGTTTGTGTTTGGCTATTCAAACTGTAATAAATGTTATTCATAAACAACTACATGTTCTAAAATTTACCCCCCAAACAGTTTTCGAGATGATTTATGAATTGATCTTTGTAAAACATTTCCTATATGTGGAATATATTTTGTAGCGAACATTTTAGTTATACCAAAAAGAGCTTAATATATACACTCCATATCGTAACTAAATAGTGTATTTAAAGTGTTATATAACATAGTTCTTTGTTTTCTAGGGTTCCTTTATTTAAAGTGTTATATAACATTTTAGTTCCATTTGTTTAATTAAGTTTATATATTGAGTGCTCCAAAGGCCCTGTCCCAGGTTCCATGAGGATAAATTTTCATATGTTGTAATTTTAAAAAGTTTGAAGAAAATTCGTATACTTTAAAATGATATTGGAAGAATAATATCTATACAAGTTCTTTTTCTTGCAAAGAGAAACAACTATGCGGGAAATAGTACTGAGAAGGCCCTTTTTGTTGAATGTTTCTGTTCGAGTTAATTAAGATGGTCTTCTATCAGTTCTTCCTCTACCTTTCTAGACAGTCTTTTTGTGATTCTACAAACATGTTGCTTAAGGAACAATGGATTCGATAGTCATTTTAACACATAAGATCACTTTTACGACTCCTACCAGATTCTACCGAAGTATATCATCCTTTCTATAATTTGCTTAGCCTTGAATTTCTTACCCAAGTTGAGGGAGGGTGGTGACTTTGAATATACTGTGTTAATGTATGCATGGATAGCATAACCCAGTAAATACTAGTATACTTATTCTTTTTTGTGTTTCTAGAATCTAGTCATATTAAAATATAAATCATTATACTTTATTTCTGTAACATCATTCTTGTTTCCTTATTATTTGGAAGCCAAAAGAAATTTCAAGAAAGGTTTACTTTGGAGAACGAGCCCTACTCATTTTGTGGTCGATGTTTATACACTGTTCATACTTTAACTATAATCTCTCGGTCATACTTAATATCTTGACATGAAATTGTGTATACAATTACCTTGTAACAGACGAACCAAACCCCAGCGTCAAGTCATCAAGCAAGGCATTTCCCCATGTAGAAGCTGCTATTCACAAGCCTTTTGGTCATTTTGTATGCACCATTCGACCCTATTGCCTTACGTATAGTTACTTGGTAAGTCTAAAAACCCATTTCACACAAACCCTTCAAGAATGTTCAGGCTAAAGTGATTCTGCATTACCATTTTCTTCTTTCTTCTCTGTTTTGGCGTCAATCTTGGTGAAAAATATGAAGTTTTTACTTATATGCGCAAATGGTGGTATACCATTTCAGATCCTTCCTACACAATTTGCACTCACAAACGGTCTCATCAACAAGAAATGTGATTTGATTATAAGAGATGAATGGAAAAGGTCGTGGAATTTAATACTACGTCCTTTTGGTACTAGCGTGTGCATTAGAGGTGGATGGCGTAATTTCCGTGATACACATTGCTTAAAGGAGGGAGATCAAATAATGTTTGAGGTGGTTACTGATGGAACAAAACCAGTATGGAAATTTCATGGTAAGTGTCTTTTATTTTTTGATCATCTTATATACGATACACTATGACTATATTTGGGAAGATCTTGGATAAAGCAATTTTTACTTAAATGGAAGAAAGCACTTAGCGTTCTAGGAGAGCATAATTCATTTCATTTGTAGCATTTTCAATTCTTATTCTTATCACTAGTTTCTATCGGTATACAAAAATTATTTCTGCTCTTTGATACTCATTTTTATCACCTAACACCAACCTCCCTCCTACTTCCCACAACTACACCTTTTCAAAATTTTAATCAACCAAAGTGGAAAATGATTTGAGAAGTGTAATATTTCTCACAAAAAATATTTTCTACATTTTACTTAGGTAGTCTTCTAACAGTTCTTCCTCAACTTTTTCTAGAAAATCATTTTTTGCGCTCTTCAGACGTGCCTTTCGGTTGAATTAACTTCAAGTTCAAAACTAATTCATTAGACAATATATTTGTTACATAGTTCTCATTTCCTTAAGCCTTTTCTTTCAAAATAACTTGGAAGCCTAAAAAGTTTCAAGAGTTTTATGGTTTATGTATTGTCTCTCAAAACTGTATTTATTTTTAGAAAATTTTTAATTAAAAAAGTATATACATGCTTTATAAGAGTTTGACGATTGTGTAACCCTATAAAGAATGTCATAGTATGTGGTGAACATTTTAAACACTTCTGCTTCCTAGCAGGTTTTACATTACTAACTTACATAAACTAATGTATTTTTGGAGGCAAAATTTCTGGAGAGAATGCAAGAATCAAACAAGGGGTTGACTGAACAATGAAGTTTGTTGGTGACAGAAAAGAAATGGAACACTGAAGCAATTGAACGGAATATCTCTCTTTCTCGGTTGATTCAATATACGGTTCACAACCTCAACAAAGCATGTCATGTTTTGTTCCAGAAAACTCCATGTAAGGAAGTAACTAATGACTCATCGCAGGTTTCTAACCCAGAGTACGGTGTTTCAGGTGTAGCAGGAAAAGAGGTTGTATGGTGTTTTGGGTGCTATTTCTTGGCCATTGGAACAACAAGGGTGTGATATGTTCATGTATTCTGGCTCGTGGATTGCTAACATCCACGAATTGTTGCACCTAAGGTTCGATCTAGTGGTTAACAAAATGGGTGAATACTTCGGAGATCAGGGTTCGAATTCCATCCGAGACAAAAAAAATGCTAGATGAGTTTTTTCTATTTGTCTAAAGCCAAGGTAGGCAGAATTATTTGTAAGGTGTATTTGTGGGAGGCAAGCTGACTCGGATATCAAAAAAAGGAACACTTTCTGAATGAGCTGTGTTCATGTTATGATTTGATCCACCGTTATAAACTAAAATGAATTCCTTTGTAAGATTTGGGAACTTATCCATTTGTTTAATGATTTGTTCCATATTTCCTGCCTAAGTTATATTTATAGCTGAGTTATGTTTTGGCTTTTCCATTGGGTGTTCATTACAAAACTCTCTCTCCCAACAATGAGAGAAACAGAGAAGTGATCCTTCAAATGCCTCAAATATGGCCTTTAACCACTCCTTTATTTTTGTTTCGACATTTATCTTTGGTTGACCAGTGTTAGAAATTGCTGATTGGCAGTTGTTCGTGCAGCAAATCTACTGGTGTTTTTTTTTATTTGGGAAAAGGGTCAAATTTGCCCATTTACTATTTAAAACTGATCAATTTTAAGCTTTGTTGAACTTTTGGTCTAATATTAGATCCACTACTATTTGTTGCCTTTAATCTCTATTGGAGCTCCAATCTGAGCGTATTTTAAATCATAATCAAAAGTTAATTAGCGAATACAAAATTGAGCGACTTGGTAGTACGGGCCTACAAAGGCAAATTTGAACCTTTTTCCTTCTGTTTTTATAAAAGGGAATAGGGGGAAAATAGCTATTATATATTAGGTGATATCTTAATTTTATTTTGTGTCATACTTTGGAGTCATTTGCATTCTTGCCATTAGCAAGTCTTGTATTTGCCTTGATCCTAACGAAGCTCCAACTTAAAGTATAACAGAGGGTGATGTTAAACAATTATGAACAGTAAAGGGATAAATTTGGATCCTTTTCTCAAGTATTTTGATACATAGAATCTACTCGGTCCATAATGATTTACAAAGTATTACAAAAGATAAAAATTAAGATATTTCGTATAGTATATTACTAAAATTAGATAATGAGGCAGCAGGTGATGGGCAAGAAAAAGCATGTGAATGTATTTTTGGATCTAGTATATATTCTGATACATGGAAATCCACTACAATTATACTATCAATCTTCCATGTTACCATGTATAATAGGTTAATTACTGGTCTTCTTCCCACAATTTTAGGTGATATACTAGCTATGCCTATTCCTTGACCTTGGCAAGATTTTCTTTCAATATCTTCCTCTAATTCCATAAAAATTCTCTCATAATTAACATATCAAATCTTCATAATTTTATCACACAGTATTCTCTTTCCATATGTGTCTGGATCTTCACCAAATTCTTCTTTATTAAACAAACCTGTACAAAAATAATACTATACAACAAGTAAATGTTCTTTGATCAGTATTTATCGAGTCAATATTGAGTTCTCACTATATTGATTTGTTGCCACACAATACTACCTTTTCTTGGCCATCATGAAAGTATCTCCAAATAAACCTCACTTTTTAAAACCCATCTTGCCAGGTTTCAAGCACGGAATTGTAAGTAATAATTTCAATTATTTCATCTTTCCTTTGTCTAAGAAATGTTTGTATCCCATTAAAGAAACATACCAAATATCAAAACCATAGTCCATATGAATATTTTGTATAGAATCCTTACTTCAACCCGGACAACTCTAAAATACAACAACTTCCGCTGATCAGTCCTAAATAAATTGGGGTCGGCTATATGAATCCTTACTTCTTTCTATAAGCTCAACTCATATCATCATCGTAATAATTTCGGGACCAGACTCCTCTTATTGTATGTGACTTTTTACTGCAGAAAATTCCTATAGGTTTCTTGAAGTATCTGAAGGATAATGACCATATTGAACATGCAATACTGAGAAGGGGTAGTAAGAAGTGGCTGGTGAAGGTGAACGGCCGACATCTAGAAGAAGGCTGGGAAAAATTTGCAGAGGACCATGATTTGCAATTGGGCGATATGTTGGTGTTCGGACATGAAGGAGATATGGAGTTTGAAGTTTCCATATTTCATTCAAATCAATGTGAGAGGGAATATGAAGAAGAACAAAAAGTCCATAATGTTGAAGAGACTTCCAAGAAGTTTGAATTCAAAGGTGAAGTTCTTTAATTTAATTAGGGCACATTTGGTTTCAATCTACTCTTCAAATTTGTTATTTATGGAAGTTAGTTATTCAAAACGTAGTCCATTATTGTTCGTTTAAGTTACTCCTCCCTTTTTTAGTCGGTCCAAAAGAATGACACATATTTATATTTAGTAATAATTTAATTAGGCTTTCTATTTTACCCTTAACGAGATATTCAACCACACAAATATCTCTGAAGGGGAGCCTTGGCGTAACTGGTAAGTTACCTTCCATGTGACCAGGAGGAGGTCACGGGTTCGAGCCGTAAAAACAGTCTCTTGCAAAAATGCAGGCAAGGTTGCGTACAATAGACCCTTGTGGTACGGCCCTTCTCCGAACGCGGGCATATCGGAAGCTGAGTACACCAGACCATGACCTTTCTTTTAAAATTTTATACTCAGTCAAACAACATCACGTAAATTGGGTCAGAAGGAGTTTTAATATTTAGATGCTATTCATATTTACAATTTTTTTGTTTCATATGTTAAATTTCTTGACACTATACTACTTGACAAACCAAATCAACTCATCAAACAAGGCATTTCCCTATGCAGGAATTGACACTCACAAGCCTTTTAGTCCATCTCATTTTGTATGCACCGTTAGACCCTATTGCCTCCAAAAAGATATCTTGGTAAGTCTAAAAAACTTACACTACAAATACCTTTTTAACAATACCATTTTTCTGAATATGAAATATGCACACTGTTCATTATATTTGCATTTGAAATTTCAGAATATCCCTAAGCAATTTGCATGGGCAAATGGTCTCATCAACAAGAAATGTGATTTGATTATTAGAGATGAAAGGCAAAGGTCGTGGAATTTAGTAGTACGTTCGTATAGTACTAACGTGTATATTAGCGGTGGATGGAATGAAATCCGTGATATACATTGCTTAAAGGAGGGAGATCGTATAATGTTTGAGGTTGTTGCTAATGAAAAGAAACCAACATGGAAATTTCATGGTAAGTTTTCTCATTTTAATCAACGTGATATATCGTTCTTTAATTTTTAAAATCATCTTATGTCTTGGCGTAACTGATAAAGTTGTTGTCATGTGATCAGGAGGTCATGTGTTCGAGCCGTGAGAATTGCAGGGTAAGGTCGCATACAATAAGCCCTTTGTGGTCCGACGCTTTTTCGGACCCCGCGCATAGCGAGAATTTAGTGCACCAGACTGCCCTATTATCTTATATACACATACAATATGACTCCGTTTGTTCTACATTTTGGATAAAGAAAATTATAAATGGAAGAAAGCATTTTGAATTCTAGGAGATTATAGTTGATGTATCATCTCTTGTTATTGTTCATAGTTCTTACAAATAGTTTATTTTAGAAAGATTTTACATGCTTTACTAGAGTTTGAAAATTATATAACAATATATATTTATTATAAAAAAAAAGTAGTGTGGTGCACAAAACATCCTGCATTCACGTAGGGTCCGGAGAAGGGCGCACCCTAGGGGTGTGATGTAGACAGTCTTCCCTAATACAAGCATTAGTGGTTGCTTTCACGGCTCAAACCAGTGACCTATAGGTCACACGGATACACTTTACCGTTGCTCCAAGGCTCCTCTTTGTATGTAACACTTTATAGAATTGTCATAATATATAGTGAACATTTTGAGAACTTAGACTTTGTAGCAGAGATTTTATACTAACATAAAGTAATGCATTTTTTGCAGCCAAATCTGGAGAGGATGCAAGCATCATTCAAGAGGTTGACTGAACAATTAATGGAGCAACTGACGAGGGAAAAGGAAAAGCAACACTTTAAGCAATTGAATCTTGAAGTTTATTCCTTAGTTACTTCTATAAACTAGATTACCTTGAATACCTAGAACAAGACCGATTTAATAGATCAATTTCGGATGTTCTAATAGGCTATAGATCGAACCTATTTAATTTTTACAGTACGACAATTGTTTATTCATGGGTTAACTGTATTTTCTATGTCTTTTCTTTTCGGATCAATATCAGCCTATACAGTTCGAAGGAGAGACTTGGAGCAACTGTGAAGTGACCTATAGGTCATAAGTTCGAGCCGTGAAAGCAGCAATTAATGCTTTGTTACGGTAGGCTATCTACATCACATCTCTTGGGATGCGGCCCTTTCTCGGACCCTGCTATTGTACACCGGACTGCCTTTTTTTTATCAGCATATAGAGTTCATCTAACATTTAAATTTAATCATAATTATAGGGTTAGTGGAAAAGTTTCATCATATCCAAATTAACATAAGATCAAGAATTATATTGGCAAAAACTACACATAAAAGAGTGAGATCATCCTAAACTTCATCTTGCTTCTTCCTCAAAACATCTCAAAATTAATCATGTACCACAAAATGTAATATTTTTTTCGGCTTAACCATCTTGCGAAACTCATTAGCCCAACTAATTTGTATTCCTGCGAGTAGCTCAAGGTAAAATGTTACCAAGACACGTGATTGCTATAATTACAATCAATGAATATATTTAGTCATTCAAAATATTTTCCCATGAAGTACACATCCTTTGGAATTTTTCCCTTTCATATACAACTTACATTATCCTGTTATTTTCTTTTTATTAAAACAGTGTAATGAAAAAGAAAATCACCCTTTTTAATAAGCTGCAACCATTGAGGCCAAAACAACAAACAAACCAAAGGAAACCTTCAATTTTCCAGCAGATGATCCGGCCGGTGGCGGCGCCTGAGCGTCAGCCGGAGGCGAATCATCGGCCGGAGAAGGTGAACTGGCCGGAGAATCGGCATCCTCAGAAGGAGAAGGAGCCTCTGTTTCTTCAGCAGGGGACTCTGCTTCTTCCTCTTCAGGGGACTCTGCTTCATCATCAGAAGGTGGTGGCGAACTCTTAGGTGAAGATGGTGCATTAGCCTTAGGTGGTGGAGCTGAAACTGGTGCTAGTGTTCCATCTAATCCAGGTGTAACAATTGGCTGAGAAATTCCAAGAATTGATATGTTATAAGGCTGATTCATTACTGATTTTTCGAGCCTTGAATCGCGTTGAGCGCCTTTAACAGCTGATCCAAATACAAAACTACCATCTTTAGCTGTCACATTCAAGAAACCTTGGTCATATGCTGCTTTACCTGATTGTTGGTACATATTTGTCAATTTTGCTGTTTTTTCCTTCATATTTCTGAGTTTCATTGGATCATAGTAATCTAATACGACATGGGTTGATAAATCTCTCTTGAGAACATCATCTGATTTTGAGGTAAGATCACCAATTGCACCATTTGGAACGGCTAAGACTGTAATTGTGGCCCTTTTGTTAATTTCAGTGGCTAAGCCAGATTTAGAAAGAAGTTCATTGAAGGTGCTGTAATCTGAATATTGGCTTAGAATTTTTGTGATATTAAAGGCCGAGGCTGAGGTGGCGGCCAAGAGGAGGAAGGTACAAAGGAATGGAGCAATTGAACGACTCATTTTTGCTGGTTATGTTTTTTGAGTTTTTTACCAGCAAAAATGTGTTTTAATATTTACTTTTTTCTTCTTCTTATGTTTCTTCCTTTAGAGAAAAATAAACCAGCTCCGACTTGTTTGTTTGAAGAAATGGAGGATTATATATAGTTGGAGTTATGGAGATGAAGGGTTGTTGAGCTTGTGGATGGGAGTGAACTTTTCTCTCCCATGCAAATGCATGGACGCATAAATAGCACAGTTACAAAAAAATTTCTCGTTTAGAGGCAATATCGGTCAAAATTTGGATAAGAATGTTTATGTCTCATTACCATAAAGGTTGGAATGAAGTAAACTTGTCCTGAGGATTTATCATTAGTTTTTTTCTTGATCACAGATTTAATGATTACGACATTATTTTAAAATCTAAAGCTTGAATGATTACGGACCTTTTTTTCTTTTGAACGTTTATAATTTATATTTAATACTCCCTCAGTTTTAATTTACGTGAACTTATTTGACTCGGCATGAAATTTAAGAAAAAGATAAGACTTTTGAATTTGTGGTGTAAAATGAGGCACATATATTTTGTGGGACTATGAATCATTGCATAAAGATAAATTGTTTCTAAATATAAAAAATAATAATTATTTTTAGCACGGACTAAAAAGAAAAATAGTTTCACATAAATTGAAATGGATGGAGTAATAAATATAAAATTCAAAATAATAATAATAAACACAACATTCAGAAAATAGTAGAAAAAAATCTTAATTTACATGATATATGTTATAAAAATTGTTTATTTGAAGAAGTACACGTTAAAAGTTAGCAGTGGTGGTGGCTGGCAATGGTGATGGTCTGCAGTGGTGATTGGTAGAGGAGGCTAGCAAATGGTGGTCGTGCAAAAGAGGTGGTGGTGCTCGTGCAGTGCTAGCTGGCTATGGATGTCGTTGATGGTGGTGATTCTCCGGTGGAGGTCAATGGTTAGGTGGTTAGTGTTGTCGTGGAGGTGGTGAACAGAGGCGGATCCTGGATTTAAAGTTTATGAATTCATGTCGTAATCTCAAATTATATACAATAATAACTGGGTTCATAGTTAGATATTTATAGATATTTAATAAATTTTTTAATAGAAATATAAGGCAGAGGCGGGTTCAGTATTTAAACCATATGAGTTCAACTTTTAAAGTTTTTAGTATTTAACTCATTATATTTCTAAAGTTATGGGTTCATATCTACTATTTTTATAATTTTAATAAATTTTTACTCTGTGTCAAAAGTTATGGGTTCAATTGAACCTGTCGGTAATACGCTAGGTTTGCCCATGATACAAGATCTACACTGAAGTTACTGGGTTTTCAGGAACCCAATATATAACTATACTCTTGTAATACCTCTAATATTTTAAATGAGGACAAATGGGGTATTTAGTAAATAATTTAAGTTTAAAGAAAAAAAAAACTAACTAATAAAACAAAAATAAATACGAGCAAAGAAAGGATGAAAGAAAAGAGAAAAGGAGGAAGAAGTTGGTGTAGTCTTGGTACCGAAAAACCTCACACCCAACAAGATTTTTTTCATATTCTTGCGTCTTAGTGATAAGGTAATTACATGTATTCTTCCTTCTTTAGAAAACACTATTATTTTATTTACATGATTCCTTATGGGACTAAACAGATATGAGGTTGGGATTGAACTAAGAGTTTAAAAGATAAAGTTAAGTAAATTTTGAGAAATTCATAAAACTTTTCGGTGAAACTCGGTCTATTATATGAATGAGTTGTATTTAATAGATTTTGAATTGGTTTAAGTTAACTGTAGCAGTGAGTTGGGATACTGAAATGGGTCTTGATATTTCAAGTAGAATAAGAGGGATTTGTTGAGTTATTATAATTCGGTGAATTAAGAGCTAAATATGAAACTATAAGGATTTGGGCATTCTAAATTAGCTATGAGTTAGCCTAAACATGGAAATTAATATGAGATCGATATTATGTAATTATAGATTGATTGGAGGAATTTGTACGAATTGCTCGAGGTGAAGCATTTGATATTTCGGCATAAGTACTGTGAGTAGTAATCTTGCCGCAATTTGTGTTTTCATAACTTGCATGATTTATACATGATTTTTAATATAAATATGTTACAGATTATTTTGAGTTGCATGCGGGACAAGTCTTTTACTCGATATGATACTGAAATAGTTATTTGAGATGATTACCATTGTTTTAAATATTTCCGTTGTCACTAGATTTGTTTTACCGTTACTTGAATTTACTGTTATTGAAATGAGATTATATGATTTGATAAGAACCGAAATGCCCTATATTGTTTTAAAATATTTTCTACGAGTATATATGGATTACAAAGACAAGTATAAATGGGAGTAGACATTGAAGGATCCCGTAGCTAACGGCGGGTTCGTTAGACCTGGTGCACCTTATAATTACAGATTACCGTTACAGCCCTAGCTAGTGGGAAGGTAGAACTAGCATATCTTTACTGATTTCCCTCGAGTAGGGACTACCGTTATACCTTCTTGCGAAGAAGTCCACAGTTATACCGATTACATGATCCGTTCATTGAAACCTCCCAAATGTGAATATTGATATTATACAGTGGTTACCGAGCTTATTACTGAATTGTTAATTGTATTATACTACAAGAAAAACATGATGAAACTGAAAATTATTTATTGTTTCTAAAATGGCATTTTTATGTTATTTTCTGTTTGACATACTAGCATGTTTTCTGACTTGTCCCCAATAAAAACGGTTGTGGTTAAGTGTTATTACTCACTGAGCTAGCGACTCATTCCCCGCTAATTTTTTTACAGAGACAACAGTTGACGCAGGCGAAGATTTCGTTAATTAGAGCGCACAGGTTGATAGTTCTTGGTGAGCCTCGCACTTGTTCGCGTGGGCGAAAATTTTATTTATTGTTATGATCTTTTCTTTGAACTCTTAGAATTGTTCCATAGTCATTAGTTTTAGAGTCTTGAGTATTCTTTTGTTATTATAGACTTATGTTGAGTATCGCTCATTCTTATCAAAGTTGGAGATAAAGTAATATTTCTAGTTGTTAGTGGGTGGACTATTAATGGTAGATATTTGTTTTGGTTAATTAATAAAGCCATTGTCGTTTGAATTGATATTAGGATATTTGGTTGTTGATTTGAGACAGGAAATTTTTTGGGATAGTCCAAAAACAGGGAAAACTCTGTCCGATTTTCTGTAAAATACCGATGAGGCTTACTTGGGTGCACTTGCTCCTAAGTGTCGGTCATGATCCTAAATTGGGTCGTGACAAAGTTAGTATCAGAGCTTAGGCTTTGAGTCTCGAGTCATATAGCAATGTTTAGTAGAGTCTTGTTCATAGGTATGTAGGCGCCCATACTTATGATCTTGAGCCTACTGAACATCTAGGAATGTTTTCCCTTCATTCATTCTTTGATCATGCGTTGAGATAACTTGAGATTGACTTTGGAGTATTTCTTTCGCAGATGTCTAGGACACTGTGATGACCCAAAATATCATCTTTAAATTTAATGATTAATTATGTGATCTAAGCACTATTTACCATTACTCAACTTGCGTGTGCAGTCCATAAAAAGTTTTCGAAAAGTTTTCAGGTAAAAAATGGATTAAAATGTGGATTAGATGTTTAAAACACAAATGAGTTAACTTTGGTCAATATTTTAAGCAAACGGACTCGGATCAGTATTTGACAGTTCTGATAGGTCCGTATCGTGAATTGGGACTTGGGCGTATGCCCGAAATCAAATTCCGAGGTCCCTAGCCCGAGATATGGAATTTTGATGAAAAATTTAAAGTTTAAGTTCAAATACTGATCCGATGTCGAATTATGTGCAAATGACCCCGGAATAGAATTTTGATGATTCCAACAGCTCCGTATGGTGATTTTGGACTTAGGAGCGTGATCGAAATTTTATTTTGAAGTCTGTAGTGGAATTAGGCTGAAATGCCGAAAGTTGAATTTTTGGGAAGTTTGCCCGAGGGGTTGACTTTTTGATATCGGGGTCGAAATCCGATTCTAAAAATTTTTATAGCTCCGTTATGTCATTTATGAGTTGCGTGCAAAATTTGAGGTCAATTGGACTGGATTTGTTAGGTTCCGGTGTTATTTGTAGAAATTGAAAGTTCAAAGTTTATAGATTTTACTTTGAGGTGCGATTAGTCCTTTTGATGTTGTTTGATGTGGTTTGAAGCCTCGACTAAGTTCGTATTGTATTTTGGGACATGTTGAAATAATTGGTTAAGGTCCCGAAGGTCTCGGGTGGAATTCGGAAGGTAAACGGAATGGATTTCGGACAAAGAAATTTTGCCAGAAATTTGCAGAAATTTCGCTAGAAATTTGTTGTGTGAAGCTAACTTTGGAAGCTTATATCTCGTAATTCATAAAGAATCGAAAAATTGTCAAAACATGCAAGTTGTATTAGTTTCTTTCTAGTTTCCAGAAAGTTAAACCATTCATTATTTGGACATTTGTACAGAAAGTTATGATAGATTGAATAAAGGCTGGTAGAGCAGTTTTGCCGAAAATTCTGATACATGGAGCCGACTTTGGAAGCTTATATCTCGCAATTCATAAGGAATCAGAAAAGTTGCAAAACATGAACATTGTAGTCGGTTGATTCTATCTTCCAGAAAGTTAAACCATTCATTATTTGGACATTTGTACAGAAAGTTATGATAGATTGAATAAAGGCTGGTAGAGCAGTTTTGCCGAAAATTCTGATACATGGAGCCGACTTTGGAAGCTTATATCTCGCAATTCATAAGGAATCAGAAAAGTTGCAAAACATGAACATTGTAGTCGGTTGATTCTATCTTCCAGAAAGTTAAACCATTCATTATTTGGACATTTGTACAGAAAGTTATGATAGATTGAATAAAGGCTGGTAGAGCAGTTTTGCCGAAAATTCTGATACATGGAGCCGACTTTGGAAGCTTATATCTCGCAATTCATAAGGAATCAGAAAAGTTGCAAAACATGAACATTGTAGTCGGTTGATTCTATCTTCCAGAAAGTTAAACCATTCATTATTTGGACATTTGTACAGAAAGTTATGATAGATTGAATAAAGGCTGGTAGAGCAGTTTTGCCGAAAATTCTGATACATGGAGCCGACTTTGGAAGCTTATATCTCGCAATTCATAAGGAATCAGAAAAGTTGCAAAACATGAACATTGTAGTCGGTTGATTCTATCTTCCAGAAAGTTAAACCATTCATTATTTGGACATTTGTACAGAAAGTTATGATAGATTGAATAAAGGCTGGTAGAGCAGTTTTGCCGAAAATTCTGATACATGGAGCCGACTTTGGAAGCTTATATCTCGCAATTCATAAGGAATCAGAAAAGTTGCAAAACATGAACATTGTAGTCGGTTGATTCTATCTTCCAGAAAGTTAAACCATTCATTATTTGGACATTTGTACAGAAAGTTATGATAGATTGAATAAAGGCTGGTAGAGCAGTTTTGCCGAAAATTCTGATACATGGAGCCGACTTTGGAAGCTTATATCTCGCAATTCATAAGGAATCAGAAAAGTTGCAAAACATGAACATTGTAGTCGGTTGATTCTATCTTCCAGAAAGTTAAACCATTCATTATTTGGACATTTGTACAGAAAGTTATGATAGATTGAATAAAGGCTGGTAGAGCAGTTTTGCCGAAAATTCTGATACATGGAGCCGACTTTGGAAGCTTATATCTCGCAATTCATAAGGAATCAGAAAAGTTGCAAAACATGAACATTGTAGTCGGTTGATTCTATCTTCCAGAAAGTTAAACCATTCATTATTTGGACATTTGTACAGAAAGTTATGATAGATTGAATAAAGGCTGGTAGAGCAGTTTTGCCGAAAATTCTGATACATGGAGCCGACTTTGGAAGCTTATATCTCGCAATTCATAAGGAATCAGAAAAGTTGCAAAACATGAACATTGTAGTCGGTTGATTCTATCTTCCAGAAAGTTAAACCATTCATTATTTGGACATTTGTACAGAAAGTTATGATAGATTGAATAAAGGCTGGTAGAGCAGTTTTGCCGAAAATTCTGATACATGGAGCCGACTTTGGAAGCTTATATCTCGCAATTCATAAGGAATCAGAAAAGTTGCAAAACATGAACATTGTAGTCGGTTGATTCTATCTTCCAGAAAGTTAAACCATTTATCATTTGGATATTTGTACATAAAGTTATGATCAATTGAAGGAAGGCTGATAGAGCAGTTTCTGCTGGACTTTTAGTGACGAAAAATGGACTTTTAGTGACGGATTGACAGAAACTTAAGGACCAAAAATGGTCATTTCATTCATTTCGTTTTGGATTTTTGGAGCACGGTGCTTGGACGAATTTTGGGTGATTTTCACGGAAAAACATTGGGGTACGTGTTCCTTATCCTATATTGATTATATTTCATGATTCCATACTCATTTACATCATGAATCCGTGAATTTATGGAAGAAAAATCAAGATTTTTGCAAAATCTTCCAAAAATAAAAATTTAAGATTTGGAGGTCGAGTTGTTATCGGATTTTGGTAAAATTGGTATGGGTGGACTCGTAATTGAATGGGTTGTCGGATTTTGTAAGTTTCGCCGGATTCCGAGATGTGAGCCCCACGGGCAAATTTTGAGCTAATTTCGGATTTTAATAAAAATATAATATTTTTTTATGAAATTGATTACTATAGTTTTTGCTGACTGTATCGAATTAATTATGACTAGATACGAGTCGATCGGAGTCGGAAAATCGAGGAAAAAGCATAATACTTGGTTAAATTGGAACAAGTCGAGGTAAGTGACTTGTCTAACCTTGTGTGGGGGAAAATTTCTCCTAGAATTGATATTAATGTGTTGAAAGTCGTGTACACGAGGTGACGAGTATGTACACGGGCTAAATGTGAAAGATTATATTTTTAAATTGTGTAGATCATTGTTGCGCATTTATTAAATTATTTTATCTTGTTATATTCTTCATCATTGATTTGTGATATATATTTTAAATTTGTTTGCCTTTTTTCTGCTAATTGTTTTACCTATTTAATTGAAACTTGGTTTCTTTCATACTCTGTATTATTTGAAGGTTGATTTTTTTTAAATTAAATATTATTAATATAAAATATTTAACATTTTTAATTTTGATATTGAAGCAACGTATTAAAAATTTGGAATATTATTTTCCTGAATTATTAATTCTTGAATATTTTCGTGAGATTCTTTTTCGTGGAAAATTGAAATATTGGGCACTTGAGGTGCAAATTGTGATATATTATGATATTGATACGCATGCGGTAGTATAAGGTCTGGGTGTTGAAACGCATGCGGTGAGATAAGGGTGACTTGATATGCGTGGCTAGTAGGGGTGACTACTAGAAGTCATGCGGTGTGATAAGGGTGGCTAAAACGCGGGATGCTATTTCGGGAAAAAATATTTTCTTTAAATAAATTGTGAAGGCTCCCGCGGTGATATAAGGAAATGAGATATTGTGAAATTATATATAATT
>AWOL01S0077827.1:4686-15712 GCA_000715115.1 Nicotiana otophora | reverse complement strand
ATATATACCAACAATTATCCAATTTACTACACAATATGCCCAAGACTTTAACTCAATAAATTGTGCACATATAAGCCTGAGTATTTACTCGTC
Organism: Nicotiana otophora; assembly: GCA_000715115.1. Lineage (NCBI taxonomy): Eukaryota > Viridiplantae > Streptophyta > Magnoliopsida > Solanales > Solanaceae > Nicotiana > Nicotiana otophora. The sequence continues at coordinate 15,619 of AWOL01S0077827.1, read as the reverse complement.
ACCTCGCGTACACGGCTTTTTACATTTCACAAATGGCACATAAGACTCGATGCCTAAGGGGTAATTCCCTCACTCGAGGTTAGGAAAGACACTTACCTTTTTGAAGTTATGTCGAAAGTCCAAAATAGCCTTCTATGCTTGAATTGACCTCCAAACAGCTCAAATCTATCCAAATTAATTCAATTCAGTGAATATGAATTATAGAAATTAATTCCATATGAACATACTAATTTTCCAACAAAATCCGAAATTTAACTCAAACATCGCCCATGGGGCCCACGTCTCATAATCCAATGAAACTCACAAAATCCGATAACCCATTCAATTACGAGTCCACCCATACCAATTTTACCAAATTCCGATAACAACTCGACCTCCAAATCTTAAATTGTCGTTTTTGGAAGATTTTGCAAAAATCTTGATTTTTCTTCCATAAATTTACGGATTCATGATGTAAATGAGTATGGAATCATGAAATATAATCAATATAGGATAAGAAAAACTTACCCCAATGTTTGCTGTGAAAATAAATATATCCCACCCAGGAATAATATCCACGACAAATAATAATAACACAAGAGAGTAACAATAACACCAAATCTTTTAACGCGGTAAAATACAATACCCGAGCGGAGAAATATTACCACTATAATATTACAACTTAGTAGTGTCAAGAGACTAATATAACTTCGAAAGAAATAACAATTTTTATTTTAAAACACCTCACTACAATAATATTGCTACTCACTATTTATCTCACAGACAACGATTTGTGGATTACTCTCCCTGCGTTGCTTTCTATTTAGTTTCTCTTTGTTTTTGGTGTATAAAAAATGGAGGGAAGCATCCATATTTATAGGCAAAATTTCCAACCTCACATCAAATCAAATTTGCTCATTCAACAATTTGCAAATTGTTGAATCAACCGCCCAACTTGGCTTCAGCCGCCCACCTGCTTCTTTAACTTTTCAATCCTTTTCTTTGTTTAATTTATGGGTCCCACAAATCTCTCCCTTAATTTTAATTTTTCTTTTTCATTCCAAGACTTGATCTCAATCTCTGAAAATCTTCAAACTTAAGAGGCTTTGTAAAGATATCTGCAGCCTGATCATGAGACTTCACATATTTGCGTTTGACTTCCTTCTTGGCAATGCACTCTCTAATTAAGTGATATCTTGTATCTATATGCTTGCTTTGGTCATCATACACCGGATTCTTGGCGAGTGCCTTTGCAGATTTTTTATCAATACAAATCTGTGTAGCTTCAATTTGTGGCAAATTGAGCTCCTTCAATAATCTTATTTTCCAAATAGCATGACAGGTACATGATGTTGCTGCTACATATTCGGCTTCACAAGTCGAGAGAGTAACTATGGACTGTTTCTTTGAACTCCAAGAAATAACAGAATCACCCAAGAAAAATACAAAACCAGTTGTGCTTTTTCTATCATCAATATCGCCCACATAATCACTATCACAAAATACCATAAAGTTGAAATCATTACAAGAAGAATAAAATAACCCAAAGTCGATCATACCTTTTAGGTAACGAAGAATTCTTCTAGTGACTTTCAAATGGGTGGAGGTAGGAGCTTCCATGAAGCGACATACTACTCCAACTGCAAAGAGTATATCCGGCCTGGTACAAGTCAAGTACCAAAAACTTTCCACTAGACTTTTGAAAAATGTGCGATCAACATTTTCTCCTTCATCAAACTTGGATAATTTTGTCCCACTCACCATCGATGTGTTCACGGGTCTGCAATCGATCCTGTTGAACTTTTTCAAGATCTCCTTTGTTTATCTTTATTGAGAGATGAAAATTCCATTTTCCATCTGCTTCACTTCTATGCCCAAGTAGTATGACATGAGCCCTACATCTGTCACCTCGAACTCACGAGACATATCTTTCTTAAAAGCTTCAAACAAACATGGGTTACTACCCGTGGAAATAAGATCATCAACATAAAGACAAACAAGTAAGATATCTCCATTAATATGAATTTAAGGTAAAGAGCATATTCATAGAGACAACGAGTAAATCCATTGTCTTTAAAATACTTGTCGATGCAACTATATCATATTTGCGGGGCTTGCATTAATCCATATAAATCTTTCTTCAACCACAATACTTTATCTTTATGGGTTTTTACCACAAAGCCCAATGGTTGTTTAACATAGACTTCTTCTTCAAGATAGCCATTCAAAAAAACTGACTTGACATCTAGTTGGTGGATCTTCCACTTCATTTGCGCCGCCAAAGAGATAAGCAAACGAATCATATCCATGCGGGCAACAAATGCATAGACTTCTTCATAGTCAATGCCTAGCCTTTACTTGTAGCCTTTAGCGATAAGTCGTGCCTTGTATCTCTCCACATCTCCATCAACATTCTTCTTTGCCTTGTATACCCATTTAACTCCCATTGCTCGATGACCCTTGGGAAGTATTGTTAACTCCCAAGTGTTTTTCTTCTCTATTGACTCGATCTCCTCCTGTATGGCTTGTCTCCACCTTTTATCTTCAACAGCTTCATCAAAGTTCATTGGATCACTATCAGCAAAGAGACAATATAAAAAGTCAAAATTAGTAACTTCTTTTGTGTCCTCTTATAGCTCTTGAATACTCCTTGTCCTTTGCGGTTATTCATTTGAACTTTTTTGAGAAGAGGGAGATGCAACATTTGTTGGAGAAGGAGGTGGAATTGTATCCTGCACAGGTTCCATGGTCCCTGGTTCTTCTTCATCACCAAAGTATGGAAGAAAAGCATATGAAGTTTCTTTCTGAGCTTCCCAGTTCCATGCCAATTCTTCATCAAATTCAACATCGTGAATTACCACCATCTTGTCGCTACTTGGGTTGTATAGCTTGCAGCCTTTTGAACTCGTATCATAGCAAACAAACATATGCTTGAAACTTCGATCATCAAGCTTCGCTCTCCCTTGATGTGGCAACATGAGCATAGGCTATGCTCCCAAAGATTCTCAAGTTCTTGACACTTGGCTTTCTTTCACTCCATGCTTCTTGAAGGGTTTGATCTCTAACATTCCTTGTTGGAGACCTTTTGTTCAAATAAACTGTACAAGAAACAGCGTCGGCCCAATATTCCTTGGGCATACTTTTAGCTTTGAACATACATCTAGCCATATTAAGAATCATTCGATTCTTTCTCTCTGCAACTCCATTTTGTTGGGGTGAATAAGGTACCATTAAAGGGCGACGAATTCCATGAGATTGACAAAAGTCATTAAATTCTTTTGAAGTGAATACGCCTCCTCTATCGGACCTTAAAGCTTTTATTTTATAGCCACTTTCTTTTTCTACAAATACTTTGAAATTTTTAAAAGCAGCAAAGGCTTCAGATTTTTGGTTTAAGAAATAAACCCAAGTCTTTCTACTAAATTCATCAATGAAGAGTAGAAAGTATTTACTTTTACCAAAGGAAGGTGGATTGATTGGCCCACACACATCAGTGTGAACAAGTTGGAGCGGTTTGGCTTATCTTGACATGGCCTCCTTTGGAAAACTCCTCCTTGCATGTTTTCTAAGAAGACAAGCTTCACACAATTGATTGGTATGGTTGATTGGTGGTATCCCATGCACCATGTTCTTTTCTCCCATTGATTTGAGCGCTTCAAAATTCAAGTGCCCAAATCGCATGTGCCAACACCATGATTCATCTTGCACATTAGCCTTTAAACACTTTTCATCAATTTCCTTAAGATTCAGAGAAAATAATCTATTCTTTGCCATATTCACTTTAGCAATTAGAATTCCAATTGAATCTCTAAGCCAACGATGCATATTTTTCACGTGGATGTCATATTCCTTTTCAAGAAGCTGGCCCAAACTCAAAATATTACTTTTTAATTTTGGCACATAATAAACATCTTGAATTAGCTTGTGACTACCATCTTTACAGGAGATCAGAATCGTACATATTCCTTCGATTTGAATCTTTGAGGAATCTCCAAAGGGCACATTACCTCTCACCATGTTAGTGATCTCCACAAACTTCTCTTTGCATCCACATATATGATTGCTTGCTCCATTGTCCAAATACCACGAGCTGCAATCATTCATGTCTTCTTCTTTGAGTATCATCAACAGCGTTGACTCAACTTCTTCTTTCTTGTCGTCAACAAGGTTAGATTTTTCTTCAATATTGCTACGACATTCCCAAGAGTAATGGCCAAATTTATGACAATTATAACACTCAATTTTGGATTTGTCATACCTTTGTCCATTATTTTCTTGGTAGTAGCCACGTCCTCTTCCTCCTCTATGACCACGACCATGACCTCTGAATGTCTGGTGGATTTTAACTTCGTTGTTGAAGTTGTTACCGTTACTTCTTCCTCTGCCATGACCACCACGGCTTCTGCCTCGCCCGTTTTCTAGATAACTCTTTTCACCTCAATAATCCTTAAAGGATGTCTGAGTTTTAAGAAGTTGCTCCAATGGCACTTCTTGTCTCCTTTTGAACTTTTCTTCATGGGCCTGTAAAGAACCCTCCAGTTGCTCTACCATCATAGAGTCTAAGTCCTTAGACTCCTCAATAGCACACACCACAAAATCAAATTTAGGTGTTAAAGTGCGAAGGATATTTTCTACCACACGGACATCTTTTATGTCCTCCCCATATCTTCTTATTTGATTTACAACAGCCTTCACTTTTAAACAATAATCCGAAATGCATCCGAATTTTTTCATTTTTAAAACTTCAAAATCAGCCCTTAGAATTTGAAGTTTTACCTTCCTTACCTTGTCAACTCCTTGAAGAGAATTTTGTAAAATCCCCCAAGCTTCCTTTGAGGTGGTAGCATCCGCCACCTTCTCAAGCATGGCATCATCCAAACATTAGTAGATGAGTGTGAGGGCTTATTGATCCTTCTTCCTCGTCTTTGCCAAGACCACTTTGTTTATTTTGAGGCAGAGCTTCCTCGTTATCGGGATTTGCATACCCTCTATCTATGATTTCCCACACATCCTGAGAGCCAAGAATGGCTTTCATACGTAGACATCATTTCTCATAATTATCTTTTGTGATACGGGGGTATTGAAAAGACATCGAACCATTATTTGCCATGGCTCTCATATCATGTTGTTGGGAAAATAAATATATCACACCCAGGAATAATATCCACGTTAAATAATAATAACACAAGAGAGTAATAATAACACCAAATCTTTTAACGGGATAAAATACAATACCCCAGCAGAGTAATATTACCACTATAGTAGTACAACTTAGTAGTGTCAAGAGACTAATATAACTTCGAAAGAAATAACACTCTTTATTTTAAAACACCTCACTACAATAATATTGCCACTCAATATTTATCTCACAGACAACAACCTGTAGATTACTCTCACTGCTTTGCTTTCTATTTAGCTTCTCTTTATTTTTGGTGTATTAAACATAGAGGGAAGCATCTCTATTTATAGGCAAAATTTCCAACCTCTCAGCTAATTAAATTTGCTCATTCAACTATTTGCAAATTGTTGAATCAGCCGTCCAACTTGGCTTCAGCTGCCCACTTGCTTCTTCAACTTTTCAATTCTTTTCTTTGTTTTATTTATGGGTCACACAATATTTTCCCGTGAAAATCGCCCAAGAATCGCGATCCAAATATCCAAAATAAAATGAAGGAAATGACAATTTTTGGTCCTTAAGTTTCTGTCTATCCGTCACTAAAAGTCCATTTTCCGTCACTAAAAGTCCACACCAGAACTTTCTTGCACCAGCCTTCATTTAATCCATCATACCTTTCTGTACAAATATCAAAATGATGAATGGTTTGACTTTATGGAAACTATAATTAAAAGACTACAATGTTCATGTTTTGATAATTTCTCGATTCCTTATACATTGCGAGATATAAGCTACCAAAGTCGGCTCCACGTATCAGACATTTCTGGCAAAACTGTCCTACCAGCCTTCATTCAATCCATCATAACATTCTGTACAAATGTCCAAATGATGAATGGTTTAACATTCTGTAAACTAGAATCAAAGGACTACAATTTTTGTGTTTTAAAAATGTTCAAATTCCTTATAGATTGCGAGATATAAGCTTCCACCGTTGTGTGACGATCCAAAATATCATCTTTAAATTTAATAAGTAATTATGTGTTCTAAGACCTTGAAAAGCACCATTTATCATTCCTCGACTTGTGTGCGCAGTCCGTAAAATTTTTCGGAAAGTTTTCATGTAAAAAATAGATTAAAATGTGAAATAGAGCTTTATAACTCAACATAGTTGACTTTGGTCAACAGTTTTAGCAAACAGACCCAGATCAATGTTTTGCCAGTTCCGGTAGTTCCGTATCGTGATTTGGGACTTGGGTGTATGTCCGGAATTTAATTTAGAGGTTCTTAGCTCAAGTTATGACCATTTAACGGAACTAGCAATTTAAAGGCTAAAGATTTTCAAGTTTGACCATGGGGTTGACTTTTTGATATCGGAGCCGGAATCCGATTCTGGAAATTTGAATAACTCCGTTATGTCATTTATGACTTGTGTGCCAAATTTTAAGTCATTTCCGATTCATCTAATATATATTGGCACAAGATTTGCAAATTGAAAAGCGAAAAGCTTAAAACCCTGAGTAAGTCCGTATTATGTTTCTAGACTTGTTGGTATATTCGGATGGGGTCCCGATCACCCCGTGTGTCATTCGGATCGAAACCGGATCGAATTGTGAACTTAAGCCAATTCTGGAAATTCTACCTCTGATGTAATCGCACCTGCGAGGGTCTTGGATGCAGGTGCGGCGGAATTGTGCAGATGCGGGACTGGCCTGGCCTGGGGTCTTCGCAGGTGCGGCCATTTTGCGCAGAAGCGGATGTCGCAGGTGCGACAGGAATGTCCGCAGATGTGGAACTTCACCTGGCAGCCTGGCATCGCAAATGCGAGTCCGCAAATGCGGAACGTTTATCCGCATATGTGAAAATGACTGGGCAAAGCCCATAAATTCGGAAGTCGCTATTTTTACTCATTTTTGAGTTTCAAGTCTCGGATTTGGGCGATTTCAAGGGGGATTTTCACGACTTTGAATTGAGTAAGTGTTCTATAACCAAAAGTGATCATATTTCATAAATCCATGTCTATATTCATCATTTATTTCAGATTCAAATGGAAGAAATTAGAATTTTTGTAAAACTTTCCAAAAAACAAAAGTTTAGATTTGAAGGTCCATTTGACATCGGAATTGGATAGTTTTTGTATGGTTGAACTCGTAGCGGAACGGGCGTTCGGATTTCGTGAGTTTTTCCATGATTTGATACGTGGGTCCCACTGTCGAATATTTTAATGAATTTTGGATTTTTATCCGAAAAATTTATAAATTCATATGGAATTAATTCCTATGATTCGTATTGAGTATACCAAATTGTTTGTGAATATATTTGGCATTTTTGGAGACAAATATAAATGGAAAAGCTGTGGTCGAGTAATTGATTGGAATTTACAAAGCGAGGTAAGTGTCGTGGTTAACCTTGATTTGAGGGAATAGAACCCTTAAATTACTTCTTATGTGAAATGCATGTGAATGACGCATAGGCGGGGTGACGAGTGTCAATACGTCGTCAAATTAATTGTTTGTCTGCTTACTTGAAAAATCATAAATTAATTATTATAATAATTATTTTTCTCTTATTCTTTGTCAATTATTAATTCTTGAATTCATGTATTAATTGTTACATGCTATTTGAATTATGTGTTTTAATTGTTATTTGACATTTAGCATATTAAATATTAAACTACCTATTTTCTCCCTGATTTCCATAATAATTTGTTATTTAACATTGTTTGTTTCATGATTAAATCATAATTATTGTATGTTTTTTGTCTTATAATTTCATATTAATTGTTGCATTTATTGGGGAATATCCTTATATAAGAATTGGTAAATGAATATACTGGAAGAGCGGCTTGCATGCCGCAACAGAATTGATTGAAATGAATATATTGGAGGATCGGGTTGCACGCCGCAACAGACTTATTAAAAGACTTATTAAAAGTCACCTAATATCTGCTTTTCCCATATTTGTTTCTGCTTTTGGGACTTGCCGGAGTGATTGGTTATGGAATTCAAAGAGTTTGGGACACTTAGTCCATAGTTGTGGGTTTAAGCCTTAGAGTTTGGACCGTAGTCGGAACTATGTGAAGATGGATCCATAATGGAATTCCTTCAACTCCGTTAGCTCTGTTGAGTGATTTTGGGGTTAAGAGCGCGTCCAGAATATGTTTTGGAGGCCTGTAGTAGATTTAGGTTTGAATTGGCGAAAGTTAGTTTTTCGGCGATTTCGGCCGATAGTGGAAATTTTGATATCGAGCTCGGAATAGAATTCTGAAAGTTGATGTAGGTTTGTAGTGTTATTTGTGACATGTGTGTAAAATTTGAGGTCATTCGAACTAGATTAGATGTGGTTCGGCGTCGTTTGTAGAATTTGGAAAATTTAAATTCTTAGGCTTGAATCCGTGCTTAATTCATGATTTTATTGTTGTTCGATGTGGTTTGAAGGCTCGACTAAGTTTGTATGATGTTTTAGGATTGGTTGGTATATTTGGTTGAGGTACCGGGGGCTTCGGGTGTGTTTCGGATGCTTAATGGAATAAATTTGAACTTAGGAAAAATCTGGTGCTTTTGCTAGTTCTGCTATAATTGCACATGCGCAAGGCTGCCCGCAGGTACGAGCAAATTGGCACAGAAGAGGAGTTGGGTGGATTAGTTAGGGGTCGCAGGTGCGTGGGAAAAGGTTGCATCTACGATGCCCGCAAATGCGCAAGACTATTCGCAAGTACGCAAGTTACGCAGAAGCGGAAGGGATTTCCGCAGGCGCGCACGCGCAGGTGCGGCCCTTTCGTCGCAGGTGCGAAGGCAAAGGGGGGCAAGTGAATTGCGCAGATTCCCACTTTGTTCGCACAAGCGCACCCGCAGGTGCGGAAATACTTGGGCAGTGGTTAAAACCGAAGGGCTTCGCGACTTTTGTCATTTTTGACTTTGCAAACTCGGTTTAGGGCGATTTGTGAGAGCATATTTGAGGCATTTCTTGAGGTAAGTCCCTTGTGCTTATTTTTGATCAATAATCATGCTTTTCCATGTATTTTCCCACCTAGTTAGTGTGTATTTAAGGTGGAAATTGGAAGTTAGAGGTTAGGGATTTGGAAGTTTGATTTGTAGATTTAGAGGACCATTTGGTGTCGGATTTTAGTAAATTTGATATGGTTAGACTCGTGAATGAATGGGTGTTCAAAATTTATAATTTTTACCCGATTCCGAGACGTGGGCCCGAGGAGACGTTTTGGGCATTTTTCCTAATTTCACGCTTTTGCTTTGAATTAATTAGCTAAATTAGTTACTTGTAGTCATATTTACATTATGCAATTAGTTTGAATAGATTCGGGCCATTTGGAGCCGGATACTCATGGAAAGAACGTGATATTGAGTTGATTTGAGTGGTTCGAGGTAAGTGGCTTGCCTAATCTTGTGTTGGGGACTTTTCCTTAGGATGTTTGATATTAATTGATGTGTGGGCGTCGTGTACGTGAGGTGACGATTACATACACATGCTATTATTGCAAAAAATCTTGTTTTTCCTTTCTAAATCATAAACTGTTTTCCTTATTAAATTGCACTGATACGTTTAATTGTTAAACTTAGATTTGAGATGCATGCTTACGTATTTTAACTGCCTAATTGACATTTTGTGCGCCATGCTTAGTTAAGTCCCTATTTTCCTTATCTGTGTCTAGTATAAACTGTATAACTCGATGGCATACCTGCCATTTCATCTTGCGTTGCATATTTAAATTGGGACGACGGACGTATTCTGGGAAATCCCCCCTGTACAATATATTTACTTTGGGACTACGGACTTATTCTGGGAGATCCCCCAGCATTGCATATTTAAGGGACTACGGATGTATTCCGGGAGATCCCCCAGCACTGCATATTTACTTTGGGACTACAGACGTATTCCGAGAGATCCCCCTGTGTTGTATATTCATTTGGAACTTCGGAACGGTATCCCGGGAGATTCTCCACTGTGTTTACCTTGTTTTGAGTCGAGGGCTCCCTTAACTGTTAAATTTTCGAGAATTTCTTTAACTGTGTTACCATTAATTTTACTTATATCTTTTACTGTTTAATTTATTATATTTACTCTGGTAGGGCCTTGACCTGACCTCGTCACTACTCGACCGAGGTTAGGCTTGGCACTTACTGGGTACCATTGTGGTGTACTCATGCCCTTTCCTGCACATGTTTTCGTGTGCAGATCTAGGCGCGAGCTATCAGCCTCGGGGTTAGTGTGTGCTGCTGATTCTAGGAGACTTCAAGGTACTTCTGCTTGCGTTTGCAGATCCTCGGAGTTCTCTTCTACTCCCTCGCCTAGAGACTTTCTTTATTATCTTTAGACGTTTTTGTATAGAGCTACATAGATTATAGCAACTTGTGACTTAGTGATATTCCGGGTCTTGGGAAGTTATTTTGTATATGCCGAGTGGTACTACTCTTGGCTATTCACATTATGTTGTTTATCTTTAAAATGTTGTGGTTTCTTTATATGTTTCGTAATATTAGGCTTACCTAGTCGTAAAGACTAGGTTCCATCACGACACCTTACGGAAGGTTAAATTTGGGTCGTGACAAGTTGGTACCAGAGCACTAGGTTTATACGAGTCGTGAGTCACAAGCAGATTTATTAGAGTCTCGCGGATCGGTGCGAAGACGTCCGTACTTATCTTCAGGAGGCTATGTAACTATTAAGAACAATCATACTTCTTTGATTTCCTTGTCGTGTGAGTTATTGACATCAAAAACAAATTCTAAGATTCTATTCTATTCTTTCTCATAGATGGTGAGGACCCGTACCGGGAGGACCGACGATCAGACACCCGAGCCCCCTGTCAGAGCCGCCAGAGGC
>AWOL01S0077825.1:0-13754 GCA_000715115.1 Nicotiana otophora | reverse complement strand
TTCCCCTTTTCCCAAATCTCATGATTCCCTTCATCGGCGAAACTTTCAAGAGAACTTTTTCACCCACCATAAATGATAAATCACGCGCTTTCTTATCTGCGTAACTCTTATGTCTGGATTGTGTTGTACAAAGTCGCTCCTGAATCAACTTTACCTTTTCTAAGGCATCTTTCACCAAATCAGTACCATATAACTTAGCCTCACCAGGCTCAAACCATCCGATGGGCGAACGACATCGCCGACCATATAAAGCCTCGAATGGAGCCATCTCGATGTTGGATTGGTAACTGTTATTATAAGCAAACTCGGCCAAAGGAAAGAAACGATCCCACTTACCTCCAGTCAATCATACATGCCCTAAGCATATTCTCCAAAATATGAATTGTCCGCTCTGACTGCCAGTCGGTGTACGGATGAAAGGCTATGCTGAGCTCTACACGGGTCCCTAATTCACCCTGTACTGCTCTCCAGAAATATGGAGTAAACGGAGGGCCTCTATCTGATATGATGAAAATTGGCACACCATGCAACCAAACTATCTCCTCAATATAAATCCGGGTCAACCTCTCTGAAGTATACGTAGTCACAACCGGAATAAAGTGTGCCGACTTGGTCAATCTGTCAACAATCACCTAAACTGTATCAAACTTCCGCAAGGTCCGCGACAACCCAACTAGAAAGTTTCTAGTAATGTGTTCCCATTTCCACTCCGGTATAGTCATCTGCTGAAGTAGGTCACCTGGCCTCTAATGTTCATATTTAACTTGCTGGCAGTTTATACACCTAGATACATACTCAACTATGTCCTTTTTCATTCGTCGCCACCAATAATGTTGCCTCATGTCACAATACATCTTCGTAGTACCTGGATGAATAAAATACTGAGAACTGTGTGCCTCCTCTGGGATCCTTTTCCTCAGTCCATCCATATTAGGAGCACAGAGACGATCCTGGAGTCGCAGAACACCATCTACGCCAATAACAACTTTCTTGGCACCACCCCATAGTACCATTTCTCGAAGAACCATTAAGTGTGGATCATCATACTGGTGAGCCTTGACCTGCTCAAATAGTGAAGACTGAGCCACAACATATGAAAGAACTCGGCTGGGCTCTGAAATATCCAGCCTCACAAGTCTGTTAGCCAAGGACTGAATATCCAAAACTAATGACCTCTCCTCTGCTGAAATGGAAGCCAAACTACCTATACTCTCCGCCTTTGTACTCAAGGCGTCTGCAACCACGTTTGCTTTACCCGGATGATACAGGATAGTAATATAATAATCTTTTAGTAACTCAAGCCATCTGCATTGTCTCAAATTTAGGTCCCTCTGCTTGAACAAATGCTGCAAACTGCGATGATCAGTGTAAACTTCACAAGACACCCCATAAAGATAATGCCTCCAAATCTTAATAGCGTGAACAATCGCAGATAACTCCAAATCATGCACTGGATAATTTTTCTCTTGGGGCTTCAGCTGACGTGAAGCATATACAATAACTCGCCCTTCCTGCATCAATACACAACCCAAGCCAACGCGTGAAGTGTCACAATACATTGTATACATCCCCGAACCGGAAGGCAACACTAACACTGGTGTTGTAGTCAATGCTGTCTTGAGCTTCTCAAAGCTCACCTCACAATCATCGGACCATCGGAACAGAGCACACTTTTGGGTTAATTTGGTCAAAGGTGCTGCAATAGATGAAAAACCTTCCACGAACCAACGATAATAACCTGCTAAACCCAAAAACCTCCTGATCTCAGTCACTGAAGTGGGACGATTCTAATTCTGAACTACCTCAATCATTTTGGGATCAACTTTAATACCCTCGCCAGATATAATATGCCCCAAAAATTCTACAGACTCTAGCCAGAACTCACATTTGGAGAACTTAGCATATTGCTTTTGTTCCTGCAGCGTCTGAAGCACCACTCTCATATGCTGCTCGTTCTCTTCCTTGTTGCGCGAGTAAATCAAAATATCATCAATGAAGATAATGACAAGCAAATCAATATATGGTGTGAATACCTTGTTCATCAAATCCATAAATGCTGTCAAGGCGTTAGTTAAATCGAAGGACATGACCAGAAGCTCATAATGACCATATCTAGTCCGAAAAGTAATCTTTGGGACATCCGAATCCCGAATCTTCAACTGATGGTACCTCGAACTCAAGTCGATCTTAGAGAACACCCTAACACCCTGCAACTGGTCGAATGGATCATCAATACGCGACAATGGGTACTTGTTCTTAATAGTGACTTTGTTCAATTGGCAAAAATTGATACACATCCACATAGTACCATCCTTATTCTTCATAAATAATACCGGCACACCCCAAGGCGATACACTCGGTCTGACAAACCCATTGGCTAGTAACTCCTCAAGTTGTTCTTTCAATTCATTCAATTCTTTTGGAGCCACGCGATATAGTGGGATAAATATAGGCTGGGTATCTGGAGCCAAATCAATACAGAAATTAATATCATGATCAGGTGGCATGCCTGGAAGATCTGAAGGAAATACATCAGAGAACTCCCGAACTATAGGCACTGAATCAATAGTAGGAGTCTCTGCAGTAGTATCCCGAACATAGGCTAGATAAGCTAAACAACCCTTCTCAACCATGTGTCGAGCCTTCATAAAAGAAATAAACCGATTAGATGCACTAAGACGAACCCTTCCACTCCAGCCTAGGAAATACTGGAATAGCCAAGGTAACAGTCTTGGCATGGCAATCTAGGATGGCATGATATGGAGATAACCAGTCCATGCCCAGGATGATTTCAAAGTCAGCCATCTCAAGCAGTTGAAGATCTGTTCTAGTTTAATAACCATAGAATGTAGTAATACAGGCCCAGTAAATCCGATTCACAACAACAGAATCGCCCACATGAGTGGACACATAAATATGAGTACTCAAGGACTCACGAGAAACACCTAGGAAATGAGCAAATAGAGATGACACATAGGAATATGTAAATCCTAGATCAAATAATACGGAGGCGTCTTTGCCGTAAATATAAATAATACCTGTAATCACGGCATCTGAGGCCTCTACATCTGGTCTGGCCGGAAAAGCATAGAACCGAGCTGGAGCGCCAACTAGCTGGCCTCCGCCTGGCTGACCTCCACCTCTAGGACAACCCCTACCCACCTGTCCTCTATTTCTTGGTAATCGGACGACTGGTGGAGCAACTAGTGCGGTAATCATAGGCTGTTGACCCTGCTGCACTGGTCTACCCCGAAGCCTGGGATAGAATCTCCGCATATGACTAGGATCCCCGCACTCGTAACAACTCTTCGATGCAATGGGCTGATGACTAAGAGTCTGGCCCTGGTGACCTGAATACCTACTAGAAGAACCCTGAATAACTGGTGGGCGATAAGAACTCTCTGGCACAACACTGAAATAAGGTCGCACTGGAGGACCCCGAGGAGGCGGTGGTGCTGGATATGGGGGACTGCTAGACTGCCCTCTCACAAACTGACCTCTTCCCCCATACGGAGCACCTCTAAACTCTCCATAATACCTAAATCGCTTATCTCTCATAACCTGCTCTCGGCTACGCTGACGCACATTCTCAATCCTCCGTACTATCTCTACGACTAGCTCATAAGAAGTACTCATCTCAAACTCCCGATCCAAAGTGGCCTGAATGCCAGTATGTAAACCCACAACAAACCTCCACACTCTATCCGCCTCAGTAGGGAGTATCATAAGTGCATGGCGAGATAACTTAGAGAACCTCGCCTCATAATCGGTCACTAACATCTCACACTGTTGGAGGTGCTCAAATTGAAACCGCAACTCTTCCCTATGGGAGGGTAGAACATACCTGTCCAGGAAGATACGGGTGAACCTGTCCCAAGTCATGGGAGGAGAATCTGCTGGTCTGCCAAGAAGATAAGACTTACACCATATACGGGCTCTGCCCTCTAGCTGAAAAGTACCAAAGTCCCCATGAGACTCCAATATCCTCAAGTTGTGCAGTATGTCCCTGTGCCGATCAATGAAGTCCTGGGGATCCTCATGTCGCTCACCCCCAAAGATAGGAGGATGTAGTCTAGTAAATCTGTCCAATAGTTTCTGCGGATCAGCGGCTGCAGCTGGCTTGGGCTCAGGTGTAGCTGTTGCCACTGGCTGGGCTCCACCCACGGGTAGTGAACCTTAGGTCTAATATAGTGCAGTTGCCTGCCCATGAGCCTGTGCGGTCAGAGTGTGTGCTCCCCCGCCAGCCTGAGATGTGGCTGGGTCTGCCGGAAATAAACCGGCTTGGGTCATAGTGTCCATGAACCACAACATACGACCCATGACATCCTGGAATCCCGGTGCAGATGTGAAATCCACCGGGGCTGGCTCTGCCACAGGCACCTCACCTTGTTCCTCAATAATGGGATTCTCTGTTGGACCCACTGGCGGCATAACTGGAACAGTCCTGGGACGTCCTCGTCTCCTACCACGGGCTGGAACCCTCCCTCGGCCTCTGCCTCGGCCTCTAGCAATTGGGAGAGTAGCTCTTCCCTGGTATGGAAGATGAAGAAAGGTAGTTTCCTAACACCCTATAGCCTCTCGAAGATAAGTACAAACGTCTCTGTACCGATCCACAAGACTTTATTAGGCCTGCTCATAACTTGTGAGACCTACGTGAACCTAGTGTTCTGATACCATATTGTCACGACCCAATTTTACCCACAGGTCGTGATGGCGCCCAACGATACAGCTAGGCAAGCCAACTAGTGATTTGAACCATATTCAACTCTTTTAAAAATTTCCCGAATAATTTAAACTCTTCTTACTTGCAATAATCAAGACAATGTGAAAAGATCTATTAAATTAAAATAACCAAGAAAATAATTAAATCCAAAAATTCTACTAGTGTGTGTGCCAAGACCTGATGTCACAGGTGTATGAGCATCTAGTAGATTATACAAAAATTCTAAATATTATCTGAAATGAAATAGATAGAATAAAATTTCAAGAAGAGGCACTAGTTTCTGCAGAACAACTCAGAAAGGCAGCTCACCACTAAGCCTCTGGATAACGTGGGTGCGCGCTGATAGGCTCAACTATAGCACGTGTCTCAGGTCCTGCACAAAAAGTACAGCAAGTGTAGCATGAGTATGTAAACAACGTGTACCCAATAAGTATCAAGCCTAATCTTGAATAGGTAGAGACGAGAGGTCGACTTTGACACTCACTAAGGGTCAATAATAATAATTAAAATAAAATATAGAATTATTCAAATCAACATGATTCATAGAGCTAACAATAATCTTATTTAACTAACAAAAATAATTAAATTCCTTCAAATGCAACAATTTTTAATCTATTAATTAAATTCACAAGTTGCAGTTAAAATATTAAGGTATCGTGTAATTATTATTATTATTAGGCACGATTTCTGCCGAGGTCCTACGGCTCGATCCAGAGTGTCGTGTACACTGTCGAGGGACATGCGACGCGATCCATAGATGCATATATACTGCCGAGGCGTTCGGCCCGCTCCATAAGAAAGGAAGACATTTTCTTATGTACCTCCGGAATGAGAGTATATTTATTATAAGATTAATTCGAGAGAATGAACAATTTATTTTGACAATTAAATAAATTTAAACGAAAAATTAAGTATATATGAGATTTTCATCTTTTACTATCTTTCCCTAAAATTTCACAATATAGTTCAAATAATTTAATTAAATAAAGGATACAATTTACGCACATAATTCATGCTTTGAATCGTAAACTACCCGGACTTTAGCATAGATAGTAGCTACGTACGGACTCTCGTCACCTCGTGCATACGTAGCCCCCACAATTAACAACAATTATTAATTTAATCACCTATGTGGTAATTTCTCCCTCACAAGATTTGACAAAAGACTTACCTCAACTTGCTCCAATTTAGTCCACTAATAGGCCTTTTTCTCGATTATCCAACTTTGTATGGCTTGAATCTAGCCAAAATAATTCGATACAATCACTAAAAATTATATGAATTAATTTCATAAGAAAATACTACATTTTTCAATAAAAATCCAAAATTAATTCAAAACTTATCTGTGGGGTCCACATCTTGGAATCCGGTAAAAGTTATGAAATATGAATACCCAGTCAACCACGACTCTACCCATACAAAAATTACTAAATTCCGATAACAATTCGGCCTTCAAATCCTCAAATCTATCCAAGAGTATTTTTCAAACTTTTTCAACTTAATTCACCAATTAAATGATAAAAACAGTGATGAATTCGGATAATTTAACCAATATTGAGTTAAGAACACTTACCCCATTGTTTTCTCTCAAATTCTCCCAAAAATCGCCTCAATCCGAGCTCCAAATCGATAAAAATAAAAAATGTGACAAAGTCCCATTTCAGAACTTAAACTCTTTGCCCTATGATTTCTTCTGCGCGATCGCGAACTTCCTCACGCGATCGCGTAGTACAAATTTTTATTACCAAAAAATAACCCTACGCGATTGCGGACTTGTCCACGTGATCGTGAAGTTCAAACTTAAAGGCCTACGCGATTGCAAACCAATTCACGCGATCGCGAAGCACAAACGCGTGGCCTCCCCTTGTGCTTCACTTACTCTACGCGAACGCGACCTTCTTCACGCGTTCGCGAATACCAAACTCCCACACCTACGAGATCGCGGCCCTATTCACGCGATAGCGAAGAACAAAAATATCATTGCCTCAAACAAGCCTACGCGATCGTAATCTATCTCACGCGATCGCGTATAAGGAAATCAGATGAAAAATACCAGCAGCTATCACGAATCTACCAAAGGCCAAAAATGCTTCGTTAGACGTCCGAAACTCACCCGAGCCTCTCGGGACCTCAACTAAATATACCAACAAGTCCTAAAATATCATACGAACTTAGTCAAAACCTCAAATCACATCAAACAATGCTAATACCACGAATCATACTCCAATTCAAGCTTAATGAAACTTAAAATTTCCAACTTTTACATTCGGTGCCAAAACCTATCAAATCAAGTCCGATTGACCTCAAACTTTGCACACAAGTAATAAATGAGATAACGGAGCTATGAAAATTTTTGAAACTGGATTCCGACCCCGATATCAAAAAGTCAACTCCACGGTCAAACTTCCAAACTTAAATTCTTGTTTTAGCCATTTCAAGCCTAATTTAAATACGGACTTCCAAATAAAATTCCGAACACGCTCCTAAGTCCAAAATCACTATACGGAGCTATTGGAACCGTCAAATCTTAATTTCGGGTTCGTTTTCTCAAAATATTGACCGATGTCAAACTTAACATTTTAAGACCAACTTAAGGAACCAAGTGTTCCGATTTCAACCCGAACACTTCCAAATCTCGAACCAACAATCCCCGCAAGTCATAAATTAATAAAAGCACATACATGGAGTTTTATTTAGGGGAACGAGATTCTAAAAGTCAAAATGACCGGTTGGTTTTACACCACCTTTGCGCCGGATTTATTTTCCCAAACATCATATCATCATGATTTAATAGTTATATTACCTTTAATATTATATATGATAATCATTCACATTTATTAACCTTGATTTTGAATTTGTCATTCCCTCTTCTAAATACTGTATATCTCTTTATTGGTTGATCAGATTAAAGTAAATAATCTTAGGGTAAAGCGAAGTTACAATGAGAGGATTATTAATTCTAAAAGTTTAAAATCATCAAAATTACTTTTTCCTATCTTTTTCCAAATGGAAAAGGTGCAAACCAGAGAACCGTGGAAGGTTGATAATTTGCAAGTTTCGCCACATGAAATGATAGACTCCAAATGCCTCATACTTTTGTGCTTCTACTGATGACTTGTCAACAAAATAGTTTGAACCAAACAAATAGAAAAATATAAATTGACGTTAGATAAGCATATAACAAAATTGTAATAATAGTTGTACAAGTAATTTGAAACTTGGCTCCAAATTAGAGAGATAAGCATGTTAAAGTAAACATGAAAGAATTCATAGCTTGTCCGAATATTCAAGACATCAAAGACTTGAAATATTAACTATTTCATTATCCATGCTTCTTTTGTTTTCTTTCTGTGTCGATCTTCTTTTTCTTAATTAGTATGGGGTTAGGTATTGGCATATTATTATAGTTATAAATTGATTAGCAGACATAAATTATCTATGGAAAGCGAAATGGACATTGTTACTTTAGATAAAGAAGGTTCTTCTCATGCCGCTAATTAATATTACAACGAAAGAGATGGAGTATTTGGCCTTTAGTTGTTAATGGCTACACAACAAACTTTCGCACCTAATTTAAGATTAAACTACTGCCGTAAAATGGTACAGTTGAATTTATATGTGGTTTCTAAATAAGTGAATTAATTTGATCCTGAAATAAATAAATAATCAAAGAATTACACAATACTTAGCCTTAGGATATAGACGAAACAGCAGAAGCAACAATTCCAGAAACAAGGTTTCCAGGCACAACAACAAAGAAACCAAGAAATAAGAAGATAAGATTGGATTGGGCTTTCTATAGAGTATAACATAAGTTTGCCAGAAAATTCGTGCCATTTACAATGACAACTGGGCTTATTATTTATAGCTATGAAGAAGGTTCTATGGTCGTGCCCTTCTTTAATGTCAATTATGAGGGGCATTGATGAAGATATAACATTGAATAAATATCAACTTCCTTGTAACAGGTAACTACTCTTAATGCCATGAAATATTCTCTATTAAATGCTACCGGGAGAAGAGCCTTTATCACATCATTATGAGCGTTATTCTTTCTGGTGACAAACGAAGCAGTTGCCTTCAGTCTTTAGCCATCCCCCTATCTTGGGTTACACGTGTCCCTTGCTCGGACGGCCACGTGTCATAGCATATTTTACCCTATACAGATAGTCCCCCTGCTTTTCAGTGACATAACTTTGTGTTACCGGGAAGTTGGTAGAAACACTCTTTTGGCGAGAATTACTATAATTCCCTCTGAAGGCTTCTAACTATTGATTAGACGCATGTCTCTCCGCATTTAAAGCTCCGAACGCGTGTCGTCCCATGATTCAGCACAACTTTTGCCGATTATCGAGGTAATCATGGACATGAATTTAGCCGCCAAAACTTTTACTGATACGTATCAACTTCCTCCCCTATACTTCATGATTTTTCAAGCTTCTTTTATCTAACTCGTATCTTGCTCTTCATCTTTTCTCTAATTCTCTTCAAACGAAAAACCTTATCCTTCTTTCATACAATGTCTTCTTCCTCAAAACGTACCAGTTTTTCAAAAAACAAGAACAAGACCGAGGACTCTGCTCCTCCAATAGTGGGTTCTATCATTCCTAAAAGTTTTTATTACCACAAAAGAATTCGAAGAGAAATTCCCTACTGTTAACTCTCGTACATGGGTCGTTAGTAGGTATCCTTCTTCCATACGTCCTTCGAGCATTCGTGCTGTGAAGTAAGACTGCCGCTGCCATGACTTGGAAATTATTGTTCTTGATCTAACGGAGAGAGTCACCCTACCCAAGGAGGATTTTACATATGTTTACACGTATCCATTTACTTTGGGTGCGTTCTCTTTGAGTGGAGAGCTTGACTCTGTGATTGTGGAGTTTTGCCTCCGCTACCAAGTGTGTTTGGCACAAGTAAGCCCTTATGTATGGAGGACAGTTTCTTGCCTTCGGCGTTTTTGCCAGGAAACTGGAGAGGAGCTAACCTTAGCTCATATGATGAATCTTTATTCTCCCAAAATCTTCCGCGGGGGGATGAGAAACTTCTGCAAGAGTGGCCACCATGCTTTATTGTCTAGTATGGATGATGACAACGATTGTGGATGGATGGAATGGTTCGTTACAGTTGCCATCAACAACATCATTCCGGCAACGACTTCATCCTTTCTAGACGCTTGGAACCGCACTCATAAGCTCTTTGTTTAGAATGTTGTTTTACGTAATATTTTTCTATAGCCGTATTGATCCTCCATCATTCGTTTATTTCTGCAACTCGATGGATCCAACCAATTATTGAAGGTTTGGACTAGTGAGTACAAAAGATCTTGGACATTACAACGCCCGAGACTCGCTTGTGGAAAGAACTAGCCCCTAAATACGGGTGGAAGGCCAAGAATCATGGTAACTCAAACTCATCTTGTTTCAATTTTTCACGTGAAGAACTCGATTGATCCCTTCTAACCTGCCTATGAAATTAGGTCTACCCACGGGCTATGTTGCTATTCCCGAGGAGGATGTCATGGTTGATCCTACTGATGCAGCGAGGCTGCTTCAAAAGGCACTTACTCGAACATGTGGCTTCGGGCCTACTTTGAGAGCAAATGTTTCTTTACAGAGTCCCCGACTGGAAGACAAACAACTAAAGAGAAGACGCTCCTCTACAGGCAGGGAAACGAATAAGAGGGCAATGACCGATTCCCCCGAGTCATCTACGGTAGCGCTGGTGGCTGGCCCTCATTCTGGGCTGGTCATAGACATCGTGATGATCGATGATGATAAAGAAGGTAGTGATGAGGGAGCTTCTCTACATAGAAGACGACGATCCTCATCATCTCAACTCGATGCTCAAACTGTTGAGTGGGTTACACCAACCAAGGACGATGCTTCAACACTATGGGGAGAATTTGATTTGGTAGATAATGTCAGCTCCCATTATCGATCCCCAACTGATGTATCCGGTACTATGGGGTTGAGTACCGGGCCCTTGCCATCTTTGGTTGGCGAGCATCCAACAACCAGCATTGCATTTCATACAACTACTTCTTACTCTTCAACTCCATCAGCTTCATCTCCATCTTCACCAACACCAGCAACTGCTACATCACTTCCATCTTTATCTACGCTTCCACTAGAAATTGCTACATTACCTCTACTGGCCGCACCTGACTATGAAGAAGGTGTTCCTTTTCCACCGTCCCCAGTTCATGGGAATTTGGGGAAAAATTATGTTTCCCCTTCTGAAGATCCACAAAGGAGGAGGAATGTTACTCTTTCGATCTCTACCGGATGCAACTTGTTATCCCGGCCGGTGGAGCTTGCTAATTATCTGAAGCCTTTGGCTTTAGAGAAAAACTGGAAAATGATTCGGGCACTATCGGGGGAGTGTTTGTTGAATAATTCCATGCACAACACCGTAGCAGTACGTTCCTTTCTTCCTTTATTACTTCTTCTATTTTTGTGTGTGAACATATCCTGAATTTTAGCCTTCTTCTTTGTGGGCCAACTTTCTTGCTTCTGAGGGCCTTCAGAGGTTGATCGTGAAAAGGAAGAGATTACCTCCGCACGGGATCAGCTTTTGGTAGAGCAGGAGCAACATGTCGCTCGCCTTTCGGAACTCGAAGCCAAAGCCGCTGAGGTTGTTGTATTGGAAGCTCATTTGCGGTAACGTGGGCAATAAGTAGTAACCCTTAGCCAAGAAATTGGCCCGCTAAGGGTTAGATTTAACGAAGCCAAGGCCATATTGGTTGACGTCCATAACGTCGTTCTTGCTGCAACCGAACGTGAGGTTGCCTCCACTGAAAGAGTGATTAACTTACAGGTAGACTTGAACTCCAAAATTGAAGAGCTTGCTGCTGTGTGGTGAAACACGCCCAGCTGAAAGAGAAGTACAGGAAACCTATCGAGCATAATAGGGTTTTTAGTTCAACTGTCCGCGACCTTGATGTTAGCCTCAAATCTGCTAGGTCTACACGGGAAAACCTTTCTGCCGAGGTAACCCAACTCAAAGAAGAACTCAATCGCCAAGCGGCTTCCTTCATTGTTGATAAAACTTACGCCATGTACAACATGCGGAGAAAAACTTGGAAGAAGCCAAAGCTGGTGTCACTGATTTTGATGCCGAAATTGCTAGGGCATGCGAGCTTAAGCTAGCTGCTAAAAGTGGACTCCCAGCGAGGTCTGATGCACCTGGCCCTTCTGGTTTCGGTTTTGATTTTTTGGTATCTGAAGAAGAATCAGAGGATGATGATGTTGAAGGCCAAACTGGTGAAAATGTTGAGCCATCGGTGGGTCCGTCTACTTATCCCGGGGGCGCGGACACTTCTCTTCCTCTTGGTTCTGGAGATACTGCAGTTTATCTTATCTTTTCTTTTTTCAATTCTCGTACTTGTGCCATTTTGACATGTTTTTGTAAATACAAATATCTTTTGCTCTAGTATTGTTTGAGTCTTCTTCTCGTTAGAATATTTATGCAAGTCTTTAATCTTTGCACTTTCTTTAAGAATTTTGCACAAACCTTTTTGCGTCTTATTATGTGAAACTTTTGGGTGTATTCTCCTCGAAAGAATTTTTGGCTCTGGGCATCAGCCCTTTTTCGTGAGTGCTTTGATAAGTATTTGCGCAAGTTTACTTTTTGTATCTTTTCATATACGGCTTCGTTGTATCTTTCCCTAAAGGTATTTTTGATTTGGGGCATAAATTCTTCCGGAATCAACCCTTTAGCGTGAGAGTTTTTATAAGAGAGTGTCCTATTATATTTACGGTGCTCTTGAAGAGGGCGTCTCATGTTTATTACAGCACTATCATTTGAAGTACTTGTTTAACTTTCAAATGACAAAGTTAATTCATCATTCAGACAAGAAACAAGATAAAAAATAAAAGGATTTCATTTTATTCCTTCTATTTTCAAAATATACATAAGCATTTGCTATGCTGAAAAGAAATTGCCATTACTTGTGGCTAACTTGTACAACTTGTTTCTACAGGGCTGACAGCGCAATCCCTGGTCCCGATGATGTAATTATATTTTTGTTTTTTCGTTTCCCGGTCGACGTGACGATCATTTTTTCCGTATCCTCATATCATCCCCCCTCCCCGCCCAGTGTTCGAATGCGAAGAGTTCTAATTGGAACACTAGAAGTCTTGTATCTTCGAAGATTCCACTAATGCATTATTAGATAATCCTTAACTAGGTAACACACTTTACATCCCCTTAGAAACTTATGCTATCAAGTGAAGGACTATCTAATAACCCTCTAGTGGTTTGTGCTTGTGAACGATCGGGTAACCTTTGCTCAATAGCAAACTTAACTTCCCAGTGGGAATCTACTTATTGTTGTTGTCTTCGTAGCATGCTTTCTGTTGCTGCCTCGTTAAAAACCTTGCCAGAAAAACCTAATTGGGACAAAACCTGAACGAAGGGAAAACTAGTGCACCACATACTTTTTGATTAGATAATGTTCATCAGCAATAATATATTTTGAGGTATGCTACATTCCAATTGCCGAGCAGCTTTTCTCCATTTTGATTTTCCAACTCGTATGAACCTTTTCCGGTGATAGCTGAAACCCGGTAGGAACCACGTTGGACCTAGCTTCCCCGCGTTGAGCTCCCGGGTGTTGTGAGTTACTTTCCTTAGGATCAAGTCTCCTACTTTGAAATAGCAGAGGTTGGCACTTCGATTATAATACCTCTTCACTCTCTGCTTTTGTGCTACCATTCTTATATACGCCAAGTCTCTGCGTTCATCGAGCAGTTCCAAGTTGACTAGCATTGCTTCGTTGTTCGATTCTTCATCTGTCCGGAAGTATCTCAAGGTGGGTTCCCCTACTTCTACCAAGATTAAATCTTCTACACCGTACATGAGGGAAAAAGGAGTTTCCCCTATGCTCGACTTAGCCGTAGTTCGGTATGCCCACAGAACTCCGGGTAGTTCCTCCGGCCAGTTTCCTTTAGTCGCTTCCAACCTTTTCTTGAGATTTTGAATAATCACTTTGTTCGTCGACTCCGCTTGACCGTTTGCGCTCGGATGATAG
>AWOL01S0077820.1:0-14328 GCA_000715115.1 Nicotiana otophora | reverse complement strand
AAACAACCTTGGATAGGTGTTTTGACGATTTTGAGAGGTTTGTATGATGTTTTTAGACTTGTATGCATATTTGTTGGGGTCCCGGGTGACCCGAGACTGTTTCGACGCATTGTGCAAAAAATAGAAAAATTGAGTTTCAAAGTTGAAAATCTTGTGTTTTGATGATATATTTTTGATATTTGGTGTTATTTTAATGATTTGACATAGCTAGAGAGTTTGTATGATGTTATTATACTTGTGTAAATGTTCAGATTGGAGCCCGAGGGGCGCGGGTGAGCTTCAGATGAGTTTTGGAAGGTTTGGATAGTTGATGCAAGAATTTTCTAGTGTTGATCTACATGTTCTACAATTCTTGAATTTGTGAGGACCTGATCTCAATTGAAAGCCTTGAATTTGTGATGTCAGTATCGTAAATACGAAGGGTATTGGGGGCTTTCGACTTTGCTTTTGTGTAGAAAATACCGCATTTGAAAACTAGGGGAATGTTGCATTTGCGATCTCGGCATCGCATTTACAACACCGGAGGACTGGGTGCTTCTTCGCATTTGCGAAGCCTTGTCCGCATTTGCGAGCTGGAGGGTTATAGCAAATGCAAAGGAAATCTCGCATCTGCAACAAGAGTGTGGCTGGGACACTGATCACATTTGCAATCAGTGGTTCGCTTTTGCGATGGTCGCAATTGAGAACAAGAGTTCGCAATTGCAACATCTGAAGTTGTGTAAACGATGGGAATTAGGGGACTTAGCTCACTTTACACCATTTGCTCAACACTAATCTCCATAAAGGCTACTGTTAAAGAGGACTTTATTCGCAAATTCATTGATAAGCAACTTTAACTTGTTTTCAATCAATATCAATTACCTTTTCATGAAATGTATTATCAAATCTATGAATTTCAACATAGAAATTAGTAGTTTTGGGTAGTATTTAGGAATATTATAAAATTGATATTTATACCATGAATTGATGTCGCATTTTGAACAAATCACATATTCGAGCTCGGAAGTGAATGGGTAAGCGAGATTTGGTCAAAATCTTGGATTTCGACCATATGGGACTAGGTTGACTTTTTGTTAAAGTTTTCAATTTATTTAAATATTGAACCATTTTCAGTCGTGCGTAGTTTCTAAAGCTTGTTTTGATGTGTTTGAGATATTTGACTAGATTCGATTGGTCTGGAGGCTTGTTCCAAAGGGAAAATCATGTTGGATTGTTGATTTGTTTCAGGAAAAGGGTGTTAACCTTGTCTTGACGAAACTAGAACTTGATTGGTCCATTTTCTACTTGAATTATGTGTGGGGACAATGTATATGCAAGGTGACGAGTGTATATTTATTGGCATGGATTTAAGCATGTATAGACGACCATATAATTACATGTTTTCAATTATATTATGCCATTTGGTATTCCAAGTTATTACTTGTTTTATGCTTTAATTGCTACATGTCTTTACTTATAAAATACGTTCCTTTACTTGTTACATGCCTCCATTTGCTACACGTTCGATGACTCCATGCCTTTATTTATCGTCCCCTATTACTTGTTATGTGCTTAACATATTATTAGATAGATCCTATTACTTTTCTCATGCCTTTACTTGTTTATTTGTCTTTACTTGCATTATATTTCCCATTTAATTTTTATTTGTTTGTCTTAGAGAACTTATATGTTTTGGTTCCTTTTTATGTACGTTGTGAGATACGTTGTAGTTGTTTGTAGCATATATGTATATATGAGGATCGGACTGCATGACGCAATTGGGGTGTGTGTGTGTGCGCGCGTGTATATATATATCAGGACCCAAATCCCACTAGAACCGCGGCGACGCCTAACACTATTTGCTAAGCAAGCCAAAAGTCACACAATTACAACGAGTTCGAATTAACATGATTTAATAAACTCAACAACTGAAATATTCTAAAATAACTGATGAAAACAACAACAATACAGCTACAACCTTCCCAAAGACCTGGTGTCAACGAGTACACGAGCACTACTAAGCATCAAATACAAAGCCAAATTCTCAATACAAATGTCTGAATAGTAGAACAGTAATAGTAGAAATAATGAATGAGAACTTCAAGGTTTGCTGATGACATAGCAGCTACCTCGTAGTCTCTCGAAAGTTGGTAGCAACAAACTCTAGAGTTCATTTCGTCTGGAAGTACATGGATCTGCACATGAAATGCTTAGTGTAGTATGAGTAAACCCGACCACATGTACTCAATAAGTAACAAAACTAACCTTAGGTTGAAAGAATTGACAAGCTCAGAAGAAACAATCAGAGACCAACATTAATAACTATTAACTTCTCAGATATAAAGTAAAACAATGTAAGCGTGTAGCTCAATGATATCATGTTCATCTCGTTCACATATCAGGAAAATAGGCATGCTTTCCATATATAATAGTTAAAGCTCAATACAGATAAAATATTTCATTTACAAGCTAGCATGAGAAAAGTATATCTCTATGCCTACATGTTAAATATACATGTCAAATCAACAACATCATTGTGGATCCATCAAGAATAACCACATCTAGTAACAAACAACTTTATATCATCAAATAATGTCGTAGGAAACAACTTCAAACAATAAAGCTTTGATCTTTATCAAAATCAAAAAGTCAACATCGGGCTTGCACCTCGAAACCCGGGAAAACTCAAAATTCTTGAACACCAATTCAATAACGAGTTCAACCATACAAATTTCATCTAACTCCGACCTCAAATCGACCTTCAAATCCTAAATTTTCACTTTAGGAAAGTTTTTTTCCAAAATCCCCAATTTCTTCATTTTAATTCACCAATTAAATGCGAAAAACAAGGATGTAATCATGCTATATAAACAAATCCGAGTGAAACCTACTTATCCCAATCCAAACCATGGAAATCACCTCCAAAATCGCCTATAATCGATCGCTCTCACTCAAAATGTGATATAATGACCAAACCCTCGAAACAAAGATGTTAAATTGTCTGCCCAGGCTTAGCCTTCGTGATTGTGGACCCATCCTCGTGATCACGAAGAACAAACTTCCACCTCATCCAAAAGACTCTACGTGAATACAAGAACATGGTCATGAAAGCGTAACACAACACGCTCCTAAATTACGCAAATGCGGAAACAACATCGCGGTCGCGAAGACTTACCATCTGACACCCCTGATGAACTGACCCTTCTACAAGAACGCGACCGTCCAATCGCGATCACGATGATCAGTGCCATCCAATTTATTGCAGATGTGTCACCACTTCGGAAAGTGAAATACATTTTGTTTGCCATCCATAACACTCTACGATATCGCAGCTTACTCCTCGCGATCATGAAGGAGAAAACTAGACATCAGATATCAGCTATGACAAACATGAATAAATTGTCTGAAACTCATCCGAAATACACCCGAGGTCTTCGGGACCCTATCCAATCACTGAAACCAATCTTAAAACATATCATGAACCTACTCAAGGCCTCTAATAAAACAAAAAAACATCAAAACCACAAATCGCACCCAATTCCAGCGTAATGAACTTCCAACTTCCAAAACTCATGCCGAAACACATCAAGCCAACCCGGAATGACCCCAATATTTTGCATGCAAGTCCCAAAAAAACATAAACGACCTATTCCAACTCCCGAAACTAAAATCCGAGCCCGATATTGACAAAGTCAATTCTCAGCCAAACCTATCAACCTTCCAAACCTTCAACTTTCCAACTTTCACCAAAAGGAACCAAACCAACCTACAAATCTCTAAATCCAAATCCGGACATAAGGATATGTCCAAAATAACCATACGAAGCTATTGGAATCATCAAAACACCATTCCAGGGTCATCTACACAAAAGTCAAACTCCGGTAACTCTTTCAACTTAAGCGTCTAACTTTGAGACTATGTTTCTCAATTCACTCCATAACCTTGCCGAAACCAAACCAACCACCCCCAAATATTACATAACCACAAATGAACATAGAAGAGGAAATAGATAAGGGAACGGGGTTGCAATGCAAAAAATAACCAGCGGGGTCGTTACATTCTCTCCGTCTTAAACAAATGTTCATCCTCGAACTGGTCTAGAATTATACCCGGAGTCTCACAAAGGTGAGGTTATTTGATAAGCATCTCCTCCTCGGTCTCCCATGTAGCCTCCTCTACTGGCTGACCTCTCCATTGCACCTTCACTGACGTTATATTCATTGCCCTCAACTTTCGAACCTACTGATCCAAAATGGTCACCAGCTCCACATCATAAGTCAAATCCCCATCTAACTGCACCGTGATAGAGTCAAAAACATGTGACGGATCACCATAATACTTTGGGACATAGAAACAAGATATACTGGGTGAACATCCGATAGACTATGTGGCAAGGCAAGTTTGTAGGCCACCTCTCCAACTCTCTCAATAATCTCAAAAGGGCAAATATACCTTGGACTCAACTTCCCCTTCTTCCCGAATCTCATCACACCCTTCACGGGCAATACTCTGCGCAGAACCTTCTCACGCACCTTATATGAAACATCGTGAACCTTTTGGTCAGCATAACCCTTCTACTTGGACAGTGTTGTATGAATCTGCTCCTGAATCACCTTCACCATCTCCAATCATTGAGTCAAACACCGAGATATATAATTAACAGTATCTTTCTCCATTCTCCTCCACGAATAGTATTTTGTTAAGTCATGGTACAACTTCGTGACACCTGGTTGAATGGAATACCAGAAGTTGTAAGCCTTCTTAAAGATCAAATCTCTCAACCCATCAACAATTGGAACACAAATCCGGCATTGAAGCCGCATAACACCATCATCACTTATCACAACCTCCTTAGCACCACCTCATTGCACTATGTCTTTCAATACCAATAAGTGAGGATCATCCAACTAGCAAGCCTTGATACGCTCTAACGACTGACTGCCACAACGCAAGAAAGAATACGGCTAGGCTTCGAAATAATCAATCTCACAAATAGATTGGCAAAAGCCTGAACATCCATGGTTAGTGGCCTCTATACTATCGGTAAATATGCCATGCTGCCCATACTCTCAGCTTTCATACTCAATACATCGTCCACCACATTTGCCTTCCTAGATGATATAATATGGTGATATCATAGTCCTACAACAACTGTAACTATCTTCGTTGCGGCAAATTAAGATCCTTTTTCTTTAATATGAGCAAGAGACTCCGACTGTCGGTATAGACCTCACATGGAACACTGTATAGATAGTTCCTTCTAATCACCAATGCATGAGCAATGACTGCTAACTCTATGCACATGGTAGTTCTTCTCGTAAACGTTCAACTGTCGAGATGCATAGGTAATCACCCTACCGTCCTGCATCAATACGGTTCCAAGCCCAATAGGCGACGCATCATAATGTACTGTGTAAGCNTTCACCAATTAAATGCGAAAAACAAGGATGTAATCATGCTATATAAACAAATCCGAGTGAAACCTACTTATCCCAATCCAAACCATGGAAATCACCTCCAAAATCGCCTATAATCGATCGCTCTCACTCAAAATGTGATATAATGACCAAACCCTCGAAACAAAGATGTTAAATTGTCTGCCCAGGCTTAGCCTTCGTGATTGTGGACCCATCCTCGTGATCACGAAGAACAAACTTCCACCTCATCCAAAAGACTCTACGTGAATACAAGAACATGGTCATGAAAGCGTAACACAACACGCTCCTAAATTACGCAAATGCGGAAACAACATCGCGGTCGCGAAGACTTACCATCTGACACCCCTGATGAACTGACCCTTCTACAAGAACGCGACCGTCCAATCGCGATCACGATGATCAGTGCCATCCAATTTATTGCAGATGTGTCACCACTTCGGAAAGTGAAATACATTTTGTTTGCCATCCATAACACTCTACGATATCGCAGCTTACTCCTCGCGATCATGAAGGAGAAAACTAGACATCAGATATCAGCTATGACAAACATGAATAAATTGTCTGAAACTCATCCGAAATACACCCGAGGTCTTCGGGACCCTATCCAATCACTGAAACCAATCTTAAAACATATCATGAACCTACTCAAGGCCTCTAATAAAACAAAAAAACATCAAAACCACAAATCGCACCCAATTCCAGCGTAATGAACTTCCAACTTCCAAAACTCATGCCGAAACACATCAAGCCAACCCGGAATGACCCCAATATTTTGCATGCAAGTCCCAAAAAAACATAAACGACCTATTCCAACTCCCGAAACTAAAATCCGAGCCCGATATTGACAAAGTCAATTCTCAGCCAAACCTATCAACCTTCCAAACCTTCAACTTTCCAACTTTCACCAAAAGGAACCAAACCAACCTACAAATCTCTAAATCCAAATCCGGACATAAGGATATGTCAAAAATAACCATACGAAGCTATTGGAATCATCAAAACACCATTCCAGGGTCATCTACACAAAAGTCAAACTCCGGTAACTCTTTCAACTTAAGCGTCTAACTTTGAGACTATGTTTCTCAATTCACTCCATAACCTTGCCGAAACCAAACCAACCACCCCCAAATATTACATAACCACAAATGAACATAGAAGAGGAAATAGATAAGGGAACGGGGTTGCAATGCAAAAAATAACCAGCGGGGTCGTTACATTCTCTCCGTCTTAAACAAATGTTCATCCTCGAACTGGTCTAGAATTATACCCGGAGTCTCACAAAGGTGAGGTTATTTGATAAGCATCTCCTCCTCGGTCTCCCATGTAGCCTCCTCTACTGGCTGACCTCTCCATTGCACCTTCACTGACGTTATATTCATTGCCCTCAACTTCCGAACCTACTGATCCAAAATGGTCACCAGCTCCACATCATAAGTCAAATCCCCATCTAACTGCACCGTGATAGAGTCAAAAACATGTGACGGATCACCATAATACTTTGGGACATAGAAACAAGATATACTGGGTGAACATCCGATAGACTATGTGGCAAGGCAAGTTTGTAGGCCACCTCTCCAACTCTCTCAATAATCTCAAAAGGGCAAATATACCTTGGACTCAACTTCCCCTTCTTCCCGAATCTCATCACACCCTTCACGGGCAATACTCTGCGCAGAACCTTCTCACGCACCTTATATGAAACATCGTGAACCTTTTGGTCAGCATAACCCTTCTACTTGGACAGTGTTGTATGAATCTGCTCCTGAATCACCTTCACCATCTCCAATCATTGAGTCAAACACCGAGATATATAATTAACAGTATCTTTCTCCATTCTCCTCCACGAATAGTATTTTGTTAAGTCATGGTACAACTTCGTGACACCTGGTTGAATGGAATACCAGAAGTTGTAAGCCTTCTTAAGGATCAAATCTCTCAACCCATCAACAATTGGAACACAAATCCGGCATTGAAGCCGCATAACACCATCATCACTTATCACAACCTCCTTAGCACCACCTCATTGCACTATGTCTTTCAATACCAATAAGTGAGGATCATCCAACTAGCAAGCCTTGATACGCTCTAACGACTGACTGCCACAACGCAAGAAAGAATACGGCTAGGCTTCGAAATAATCAATCTCACAAATAGATTGGCAAAAGCCTGAACATCCATGGTTAGTGGCCTCTATACTATCGGTAAATATGCCATGCTGCCCATACTCTCAGCTTTCATACTCAATACATCGTCCACCACNACCTCAAATCAATCTTCGAGAACACTCTAGCACCCTGAAGTTGATCAAATAGGTCATCAATGCATTATTGTGGGTACTTGTTGTTAATAGTAACCTTCTTCAACTGCTTGTAGTCAATACACATACTCATAGTACCATCCTTATTCCTCACAAAGGAATNAAGAGACTCCGACTGTCGGTATAGACCTCACATGGAACACTGTATAGATAGTTCCTTCTAATCACCAATGCATGAGCAATGACTGCTAACTCTATGCACATGGTAGTTCTTCTCGTAAACGTTCAACTGTCGAGATGCATAGGTAATCACCCTACCGTCCTGCATCAATACGGTTCCAAGCCCAATAGGCGACGCATCATAATGTACTGTGTAAGCTCCCGAACCTGTAGGCAACACCAATACTGGGGCTGTAGTTAATGTAGTCTTGAGCTTCTAAAATCTCACCTCACACTCATCGGACCAACTAAAAGGAGCACCTTTCTTGGTAAATCTAGGCAAAGGTGTAGCAATGGACGAGAAACCCTCCACAAAACGGAGATAATAACCTGCCAAATCCAAGAAGGTCTAAATCTTTGGGCCTAAAGATGGTCTAGACCAACTCTGAACTGCTCAATCTTCTTCGGATCCACCTTAATCCCCTCACTAGACACCATGTGCCCCATGAACACCATTGAATCAAGCTAAAAATCACACTTAGAGAATTGAGCATATAGCTTCTTCTCCCTCAATGTTTGGAGTACGATCCTCATATGCTGTTCATGATATTCCTAGTTGAGTGAGTACACCATTATATCATCAATAAATACCATGATTAAATAATCAAGATATGGCAAGAACACAATGTTCGTCAAGTGTATAAAGGCTACTGTGGCATTAGTCTGCGTAAACGACATCACTAGAAACTCATAGTGACCGTAGCAAGTTCTGAATATCGTCTTCGGAATATCTAAATCCCAGATCTTCAACTGATGTTAACCCGACCTCAAATCAATCTTCGAGAACACTCTAGCACCCTGAAGTTGATCAAATAGGTCATCAATGCATTATTGTGGGTACTTGTTGTTAATAGTAACCTTCTTCAACTGCTTGTAGTCAATACACATACTCATAGTACCATCCTTATTCCTCACAATGGAATTGGTGCACCCCAAGGTGACACACTAGGCCTGATGAAGCCCTTATCTAGTAGTTCCTACAACTGTTCCTTCAACTCTTTCAACTCTATAGGTTCTATGCGATATAGTGAAATAGAGATGGGCTAAGTCTCGGTACCATGTCAATACCAAAATCAATTTCCCCGTCGAGTGACATGCCCGACAGAACTGCTGGAATCACATTTGGAAAATCCATCCCTACCGGAACTAAATTGACGATAAGAGTATCAGCACTAACATCCCTCAGAAAGGCCAATACGCCAAACATCCCTTCTCAACCATTCGTTGAGCCTTCAAATGTGAAATTACCCTACTAGGAACATAATCCAGGGATCCTCTTCACTCCAACCTCAGCACCCCCGGCATCGCCAATATCACGGTCTTAGTGTGACAATAAATGATAGAGAGATGTGGCCACAACAAGTCCATGCCAAAAATCACATCAAAATCAACCATGCTAATCAATAAAAGATCAACTCTCATTTCATATCCCCTAATAGTCACACACAAGACTGATATACGCGGTCCACAACAATAGAATCACCCACCAGCGTAGATACATGAACAAACATAGTTAGAGAATCATGAGGCATATCCAAATAACGAGCAAAGTATGATGACATATATTAATAAGTGGAACCAGAATCAAATAATACTAAAGCATCCCTGCGGTGCACTAAAACAATACTTGTGATCACAGCATCAGAAGCAACTACCTCTGGTATGGCAGAAAATGCAAAGAAATGATCTTGAACACCACCTGACAGACTTTGTGCCCAAGTGTCTGAATTGTCAACAAGTGAAAGTAAAGCAGCACAAATCCTAGTATTTTACCATGGAATATACATATCCTTTAGTGGAGATGGTAAATATGGACCTTATAATAGGATTATCTCGCTTATTTGAAAAGCATGGTTTGTATGTGCGAAGGTGTAGATTACCAATTTGTTGGTTCGAAGTTGGTGGAGCAGAGTTGTTGGGACCAAATTTGGTCAATCAGTCTATAGAGAAAGTCAAGTTGATTCAAGAGCATTTGAAGACTGCTCAGAGTCGCCAAAGGTCCTATTTGAACATGCAACATAGAGACCTATAGTTTCATGTCGATGATTAAGTGTTTCTAAAAGTTTCTCCTATGAAAGGTGTTATAAGATTTTGGAAGAAAGGAAATCTCTGTCCCAAGGACAGTTAGAGAGAGGGCTAAGTCATTTCTTTGAGCTAGGACTTGCATATCAAGGGGGACCCGTCCTATACTTCCCTCACATGAACCAAGGTAATATTTTTAGAGTAATTTTGAGTTTATTACTACTCCTAAACGCTTATATTAACTAGGATTAATCTTCAAGATCCATAGATTTCCATTCAAATCCCCAAATTGGTCAAGAACACTACAAGTTGTGATTTTTAACAATCTCACTACGAGAGGTATGTCTACCATCTCTAACAACTCTATGGTGATTATTTATGTATGCAATATATGTTAGGACTTTGGGATAAAGATTGGAAGCCATAAGTGCCTAACCTGGGTTGTGTTGGTGTTGTAGAGATTGTAAAATAGTTTAATTAATGTGATTGATGGTTTGGGTGTGAATTGTTGGGCATGCATGTGCTAATGGAAATTATGGATCACCTAGAGACGATGGTAAGGTGAATTATTGGTATGGAAGGTGGTTGTTAGGTGAATAAACTCCATTGAAGGAGGTTGTAGAAAGATATGCACGTTAGATGTTTGATAAAAAGTCTAAATGACTTAAAATATAGAAATCTTACTAATATTGGTACAAAAGTGTTGCACTGTTGTAGATTGAAGTTGTTTCGTATGGTGGACCATCGTAGTACTATTAAAGGGCAAATTTCAAGTATGTTGGCTAAACTACTCTATTACAATTGAATTTCATGATGTTTCGGCAAGTTTCAGGTATGGTTGGCTCAAGTTCCTAATAAATTCGACTATTCTGAATGAACCTTGTGTCGAAATATATTTATATATATGTATGTTCAAAATGTGTTCTGGATGCTCTTATCATATTATGTTATCCTTTGGGAACGTGTTAAAATTATGATATGTGTATTAATATGTTATTACTTTTAGTCGTATTTCAAATGAATGTCCATTATACTTAACTTGGAAAGAATACTCCATGCGTCCAAAACTCCTATTGCTCATATATATACTTAAGACCTTGATTTCAAAAGCTCATATTGTTGATAATCTATAAAGATGCTTGAATATGAAAGAAGTGAGTGGAAATTGTGTATTGCCCTTTCTGGGGAAAAGTATATCAAGAATAAATGGTGTGCTACTTGTCTATGATTTTAACTTGCACTTCGATTGCCAATCATTTTACTCTATTTCATGGAAAGAAATCTATTGTGTTTAAAGTCTTCATTTTTAATGAACTTAAAGTTGTGATTTCCGGAATATTATATATGTTGATATTATGATGATGATACACGAGAAGAAACAAATAAAAGTGTGGAACTTGAAATAAGGCCATCGTTCCATGAATAAAGAAACTTGTGAATGGCCGAAAGAACCATGGAAATACTGTTGTTGTGAGTGGTTGAAAGTACTAATGAAGATTTATACAATGTGAAAGATGATGAGGTGAATACATTTTTATTCATGATACCTTGTGCGAATAAACAAAAAAAAATATTTTTGGGCATATCATTAGCAAACCGAGGAAGGGTGGGTTATAAGGCCCACACCCGAAACTACATGAGCTGGTGTACGGGTGGATTGTGATTATTCTCCTTATATGAGATTGATATTAGTTGAGAATGGGAAAGTCGACCCACAAGGCATATGTAGGAAGGCGGCCTAGCCGATCGGGTGGAAATCGGACACCATGTTGCGCACATGGTGGTACTACTCTTGGTAAACCACATTATCCGTGGGGAGATAGCCTACCCGATCGGGCGTGATCGGACTCTGTGCTAAATACACGGTTGTATATCGGTGCTAATGTTCTCCCCACCAAAAATATATATTATTTTTCTATTATGAAAATTATTATGTTTTAACTTGCAATTTGGATATCATTGATGGTTACTTGTTTCTTCCACGGTGTTTCCCCTTATTTCATTGGCATTATATTTTGTAGGAGGACATTTAGCTTTACATACTAGTATTATTCAATATGTACTAACTTACCTTATGCCGGGGGCGCTGCATCTTCAATGGATGCAAGTAGTTCATCAGCGGATGGTCTTGATCCTCCTTAGCATTTACTCTCTACTCAGCAGGTTTTGGTGAGCTCTACTCTGTTCAGGGCTTTAATCATTTGACGTTGTATTTTGTGCTTCGAGGTATAGCCGGGGCCTTGTCGCCGCCACTTCCATTCTACACTTCTGTTGTACTTAGAGGCTCCGTAGACATAGTGTGGGTGGTGTTTGATGTTGGGAATTGAAGTAGAAGTGTTGGTTATTTTTGCAAACATGTCTTTCATCATATGTATAAACTTGTAATATTTTTGAAATCGTAAATGAATATCCTTTGAGTAATGGAAAAATAATATGTAACACTTGACTCTTCTTTTATCTATCACTTGTACTGATTCTTATATTATTAATGGGCACGGTTGGGTAGGAGGCATCTCTCAGGCCTGCTTGAGCAGGGTATCTTAGTTGAGTGCCGGTCGCGCTTCTTGAGGCCGGGGAGTGACAATGATCTACCCAAAAATTTGAATATCTACGAGTCTTGTTTCCAACGCATTAACTCGTTCGTCGATACATCGTAAGAGTGGAGTGATATTCGTATTTTCGCGAGACTGTGCAAGCAGCTCCATTTGGGACCCACAAGGTCGGTTGTAGTTTATCTTGATATAAAACGTTGTAGCCTTTGTCTCTGAGGCTCACATCAACCTAAATCAGACTTAAAAAGTCTATAGATATCCTAATAGAATCCTTAGGGTTTTGAAGCAATTCCATCATCAGCAATTCAAAATTAAGATGCGAACACATCAACGCGATCCTTACGACATAGGCAATAGTTTGCCATCCCCCTTTCTCATTATAACTCGTGTTTTGGTAATAGATTCATTTTTAGGGAATATTTTCATCACTGTATTTTAGTTATACAAGCATAATTAAGGGTCATAGGGAACAAGGTTTGGAAGCAAGAACACAAGAGGTATGTAGCGTTTTCATTTCGTTTTCGGCATGATTTGATTTAGCTATGTTCTAGCCTTTTTCTTGATCTTTTAGGGTTGTTAAAGTGAAATATCAGCATGTATTGTATCGTTTTATGTAATGCAATTCCATATGTGAATTATAGAAGGAAATAGTTTAGGTTGGAACTTCAAAACATAACAACAACAAAAAGGAAAATCGCCCATTTCGCCTATGCCATCTAGACTTTTGTTTGTTCCCTTCCTTTGATGTTTTATGTATACCTAAACCCATATGATCCTAATAGATTCAATTAAGATTAAATAGGATTAATTATCATGTGTTTATGCTTAGATTATTCCTAAATAAGAGTTATACTTTCATATCACAAGTTAGCCACTATGGGTCGACATTACATTCACAATTCCATTTTGTCGATCGTTTGACACTATTATGGATAACTAGATCTCCTTTAGTTTGATGTTATCATCTTGGCCTGGTATTAATTCCCGTGTATATTGTGCTGCTTTCTGCTGTTTGGGGGGATCATCAAGTTTTAACGGAAACTCTGCCGAAAATTTTGGAAATTTGAAGAGATGAAGAAATCTTGAGTTTCTTGGTTCTAAATTAATTATTGAGGGATCCTAATGAGTTAATTAATCTTTATATCTCATGTACACACTCAGTTTCTCCCTAAAATGGGTATAGGCTCCTCCGTCCATCTTATGGATGACGAGCATCAGATTACGTTTGTGATTCCGTTTATGGATTCCATCACGATCTCTTGAGTCCATATGACGTTGCCACATGTGTTATGTCTCATACATGCTTACATTGATTATGCTGGGGGGATATAGCCCATAACACCAGCGAGACCTATAGATTAAATGCTCGAGGGAGAAAGCCCGTAACGCCAACGAGGCTTATTGATTATATGCTGGGGGTGTAGCCCATAACACCAGTTGGGCCTGCTGATTATATATTTATCTACTGCTAGGGAGGTATGGCCCATAATACTAGTCAGACATGTTACGTTCGCTTATATAGAAACAGTTTGCATTGCATGACTATACATGAGGCTAGTTCAGTTTTACAGTTACCTTATTTGGGGGACATAGCCCATTTCACCAGACATGTACCTGTTCATATAGTAGTTCAGTTTCAGCACCTTCAGTTCAATTCCAGACCAGTTTCTAGATAGACAATTGTTTAGCTTTCAACTTGAGATTTCTAGCTTACAATAATATTTTAGTATGATTTACATATGCGTTCCACCCTACATATTTTGTACATATCGTACTCGCATCCCTTTCAGGGCGCTGGGTCTCATGTTGCGCAAGTACCGATAGATCAACATTTGAGCCACATTAGTAGGCAATCCACCAA
>AWOL01S0077812.1:0-10507 GCA_000715115.1 Nicotiana otophora | reverse complement strand
AACTCATCAACCCGGACCATAACATCTTCAATCACACCCAACGGCCTCTTCATGGTACGATCGGCCATTTGCAACCTCATAGATGTGGGTCTTGGTTGCAAAACTCCCAAAGTTTTGACAACCCAATAGGGAATAAAATTGATACTCGTCCTAATATCACAATGAGCTTTAGCAAACATGGCACTCCCAATTATACAAGGAATCGTGAAAGTACCGGGATCCTCCAACTTAAGAGCCATGGAATGAACAATTTCACTCACTTGATGAGTGACCTTGATAGTTTCAAAACTCATTGACCGCTTAATAGTCACAAGATCCTTCACAAACTTTGCATAATCGGGCATTTGTTCCAAAAATTCTACGAATGGCACATTAGCTGAAAGACTTTTTTTGAATGAACTGCTTGAATTGATTCTCACTATTTTGATTGGCAAGTCTTTGAGGGTAGGGAGGTGGAGGCTTATGCAATGGTGCCCTTGACCTTTGCACTACCGGCTCAAGTATGTCAATGATGTTCTCCCTAGATGGGTTAACCTTCTCTTGAGTCTCTTAAACACTATCATTAATATCAATCCGAACCTCATCATTTACTTGAACAACACTGTTTGGGATCTCCTCATCTTGTACCACTTGGTCATCATCTTCAAGTCACCTTTCACTCGAGGGGGGTGCATTCTCGCCTCTTCTACTTCTTGTGATGCCGCCATAGCATACCTCATATTGTTACCACCCTTTTGGTTTACCACTCTCTCATTCGACAGTGCACCGTTTGGATTAGAATTTAGAGCTTGAGAGATTTTCCCTATTTAAACTTCTAGATTACGGGTTGATGTATTGTGTGAGGAAAATTGGGCATCCGAATCAGCAATCTTTTCAATCATTTGCCTAAACATATTCTCAATATGACCCATCTCATTGTTTGAAGAACTTAAACTATGGGAAGCATAAGGAGGTGGGTTGCTCGGTTGCTGATACATTGGGGGCCTTTGAAAACCCGACCCCAAGTTGCCTTGATTGTTTTCCCACCCACCTTGATTGCTACCTCCCTAATTTCCTTGATTGTTTACACTCCAATTTCATTGATTATTGTTATTGTGCCAATTGCCTTCATTGTTAGAACTTCAATTGCCTTGGTTATTTCGATCGCCATTATTGTTGATTTAAGCCTTGGAAGTTGTTTCTGCCCTTGAAAAGTATTCACATATTGAACTTCTTCTTCTTTCTCATGATAAGAATCATCTTGATCAAAACCACCATCATCTCGCACATAATTCTCCACTCGGGTTTGCATTTGTGGACCCTTGGTCCTCTTTTTGTTAACCAATACATTTACTCACTCCATAGCATGCAATTCTTAGGAGCTTGCACTTGATTAAATTGGGCCTTTGCAAGTTGAGTCAAGTTTGTTGTCAATTTCGAAATGTCTTGCCCATGGTCTTGCAACTCTTTGTGGAGGCGTATTATGTTGGGATCAACTTGTGTGACATTAGCTCGGGATTGCCAAGCCGACAATGTTTCGGACATCTCATCAAGAATCTCACATGCCTCTGCATAAGTTGTTGTCATAAAGTTACCCCCAGCCAATTTGTTTCAGGCGCTCCTTCACTATTGTCCGATACCTCTCCCTAAGAGTAGCCATATGCGTGCCAGAGAAAAACGTAGCAATAAAATTGTTCGCCAACTCATCCCATGTATGTATTGAATGATTCGACAAATGTTCCAACCAATCTAAAGCTTTACCCCATAGAGAGAACGGAAGAAGCCTTAGCCTATAAGAATCCTCGGAAACATTTGTTTTCTTGCTCCCCCAACACGTATCCACAAAGTCCTTCAAATGTTTATAGGCATTTTGACTTAGCGCACCGGTGAAAAAGCCTCATTGCTCTAGCAAAGTGAGCATGACCCTGGCAATTTAAAAGTTTCCGCCCTAATACGAGGGGGACTATTGCACTAGCATAACCTTCGTTGGGCAAAATCCGGTGTTGTGCCCTTGTGGTTGAGGTGGTGAAGGCGGGGGTGGTACGAGCATGTTGTCTTGTAGAACCCGGCCTCACCGATTATGTTGTGGAACTTGAGGTACCTCATTGAGTTGTTCCTCCTAACCGTCCATGTCCCCTCGTGGAATATTTCCGAGCTCATTATTTGCCATGTTTGTACCTATGATTTCTTCAACAAGTTAGTAACACGGAAGGGAAAGAAGATCTTTCAATAATATACTCAAATTTATAGCTAACACCGTTAAACCTCCCTGGCAACGGCGCCAACAATTGATCCACGCCCAATCCATACTCAATAGTGAGTGAAAAGGGCCGTTGGAAGAATAGTACCCAACAAGAGTGAGGGTCAATTTCCACAGGGAGTTAAATATGGGTGTTAGGGTGTACACTTGATTAGCGTAAATGAAATAGCANTATTCATGTAAACAATCTTTGTATATTTATACTAATATCTTTTTCTTTTACTGACTTGCTTCTGTTTTCTTGCCTTGTGAAGATTTCATTCATGCCTTGCGAATGTTTTCATAAGGATTTAGGTGATTTCATTGAATTCAGACTTCGTAGCCTTTATGGCCGAGTGAGTGTTTGCTCGAACTCGAAATAAAAGTAGCCCACGGGCTTAGTAGTCGAGTGAACATTTTGAACTCAAAGTAAAGTAGCCCGTAGGCGTAATGGTCGAGTGGGTGCTTGTTCGAACTCGAAGTAAGATAGCCCTTAGGCTTTAATAATTGAGTGAGTGATTGTTTCGAACTCGAACTCAAAGTATCTTAGCCCGTAGGTTTTTTATGACCGAGTGAGCGATTGCTCGAACTCGAAGTAAGATATCCCTTAGGCATTAATAATTGAGTGAGTGATCGTTTCGAACTCGAACTCAGAGTATCTTAGCCCGTAGGCTTTTTATGACCGAGTGAGCGATTGCTCGAACTCGAAGTAAGATAGCTCTTAGGCTATAATAATTGAATGAGTGATCATTTCGAACTCGAACTCAAAGTATCTTAGCTCGTAGGTTTTTTATGACTGAGTGAGCGATTGCTCGAACTCAAAGTAAGACAACCCTTAAGCTTTAATAATTGAGTGAGCGATTGTTTCGAACTCAAACTCAATGTATCTTAGCCCATAGGCTTTTTATGAGTGAGTGATTGCTCGAACTCGAAGTAAGATAGCCCTTAGTCTTTAATAAATGGGTGAGTGATTGGTTCGAACTCGAACACAAAATATCTTAGCCCGTAGGCTTTTTATGACCGAGTGAGTGATTGCTCGAACTCGAAGTATGATAGCCCTTAGGCTTTAATAATTGAATAAGTGATCGTTTCGAACTCAAACTCAAAGTATCTTAGCCTGTGGGCGTTTTATGACCGAGTGAGAGATTGCTCGAACTCGAAGTAAGATAGCCCTTAGGCTTTAATAATTGAGTGAGTGATTGTTTCGAACTCGAACTCAGAGTATCGTAGCCCGTAGGACTTTTATGATCGAGTGAGTGATTGCTCGTACTCGAAGTAAGATAGCTCTTAGGCTTTAATAATTGAGTGAGTGATTGTTTCGAACTCAAACTCAAAGTATCTTAGCCCGTAGGCTTATTATGACCGCTTGTATCAAAAATCCTTTTGATGGTAGTTGGCCTTTAAACCTGTTTGAATCATGAAGCAGGAAGATCTTTTCAAAGTGTGAGATATCTGAAAAAAGAAGTTCTCCTTTATAAGTCATTATACATGTGTTTGTATCTTGTGCCAGAGTTCGAGCAAAACTACGTGGGCATGGTTTGTTTTGACCATTTGGCCCTTACACTTTTCTCTATCGAGACCCTGTTCGACATGAATTTTATATGAAACAACTTTCTTGTGCCGAACTTGATTTATTTGATTGGTAGCCCCCCAGTATTCGAGGTTGATTATGAAGGGGCCTCGGATACTATTGACTTGTCCTCGGGTAGTACATAGTTGTTGCCTCGTTAAAAACCTTGCGGGAAAAACCCATTTGGGATACAAGCCGAACTAAGGAAAAAAAGAGTACAACGCGTGCTTTGAAACTAGAGGTCTTAATGTTTTTTGTCGAATTCCTGCAATGCGTTAGTGTCGAATATACGTATATAGACAATAGAGAAGAGAAAATCATACCTTAACAATAATATTGTTTGAGAAGCGATATGTTCCAATTGTTTGGTAACGGTTTTCCATCCATTGCTCTAAGTTTGTAAGACCCTTTCCCGACTGTATCGAGGACTTGATAGGGTCCTTCCCAATTTGGGCCGAGCTTCCCTTTATTAGGATCTCGAGTGTTGACGGTGACCTTTCTTAGGACCAAGTCCCCGGTCTTGAAATGGCAGAGGTTGGTTCTTCTATTGTAGTACCTTTTGATTCATTGTTTTTGTGCAGCCATCCGAACAAGTGCCGCTTCTCGTTATTCATCTAATAATTCGAGGCTAGTATTCATTGCCTCGTAGTTTGATTTTTCCGATGTATGTCGAAACCTTGCAGTTGGTTCCCCGACTTCGACCGGAATTAAAGCTTCGGAGCCATACACTAAGGAAAATAGAATCGCTCCTGTACTGGATTTAGATGTTGTCCAATATAACCAAAGGACTTCGGGCAAAATTTCTCTCCACTTTTCTTTGGCTTCGTTCAATTNACACTAAATATTACAAAACTTGCTATAAAAAGTGTTTCCCATCTATTTATAATGGCCCAAAATTAGCCGACAAAAATGCTCTTCGGGAGGTTCTGCGACCACAAAATTCAATGTGCGGTCCACCCTTTTCTTAACTCTGAAGGCGGAACACTTCTACTGCCGCATAATTCAGTCTGCGGCTGCACTACAGCTTATGCGGATGCACTTTTGGCAAGGCTTCACACTTGTTCGTTTTGTCACATTCTCTAAACTGTTTGAAATCTTTTCAGCGCGACCATGTTTTGCATCTGCACAAATTGTTTCCAAACATCGTCTAAGCTTCAGGTACCAGATCTGGGCCGCAGATTTAATTATGCGGTCCACACTTTCTTTTGCGGACCACACTTTTGGCCTGCTGCACTCCTTCTTGCTTTATTAGCCGAAACACTCTTGTTTGAGTTATCTTTCTTTATTGAGGTCCAATTCTCCAACATGCCTGCAAATTGCACAATTTCATTAGTTTG
Organism: Nicotiana otophora; assembly: GCA_000715115.1. Lineage (NCBI taxonomy): Eukaryota > Viridiplantae > Streptophyta > Magnoliopsida > Solanales > Solanaceae > Nicotiana > Nicotiana otophora. Next base: position 5,382 of record AWOL01S0077812.1, on the reverse strand, counting down.
TGAGCAAAACTCAGCACTATCGAACTAAAACTAAAGGAAGAAGGTACTAATAAGTTTCTAAAATCCACACTTATCAGGCACCTATACGATGTTTGACAACCATGTGGGATAATTGGTGACTCTCACCACATTTGCCTCTATCTGCTTAGTGGCCTCTTCTTTTATCCTCAAACTCAAATCTGGCATGAACTTTCTGGGTTTTTATTTAACTTGCGGTCTGGCAGGATCGATGGGAAGTCGATGCAAGACAATGCAGTTGTTTAATCCACGCATGTCGTCATATGACCATGCGAACACATCGATGTATTGTCTGAGTAGTTTCTTTCACATTTTCTTCGCTTCCCATGTTGACTACTTCTGTTTGTTCAAGGTTGGGCTTCTTCTAGCTTTCCAATTGATAGATCTCTTTTTTAAAATTTTCAGACATCATGCTCTAGTCGTATTCCTCATAGTCTGGATCTTTTTCTCGAGGGTTTCGTCACATGTCATAGTCGCGAAACGCGAGTTTTTATCAATTTGGGTACTGAAAAGAAAAACTAAGTATAAACAAAAACAAGAGATGATTTTGTAGTGACTTTAAGAAAATCAATTCTTTTATTTCATCAAAAGGAATGTCTGAGCGTTTAAAGAGACAATTGACAAAAGAGTACATGCACGGTTCAATCCTTAATTGATCGTGCATTTTGTTTTTCAAAATTACTACACTTCCATACTACCAATACACCCAGCGAACCAGAGATGGGTTAGCGGTCTAATTCTGCAAGGCCTCTCCTGGTTGGACATCCCGAATGGTCGGTGTCACGTCATTCCTTGATCATTGTCACGAACAGTCATCCCATTTAATCAATGATGTCATCCTCTGGTGCTGAGCTCTGATCTGGACCCGAAACACACTCTGGCACAAAATCCTTCTTCCTAAATTTACCGATGTATATATTTCTGAGTGTAGGTGGATACCCCAAACAAACAGTACCCTTCTATCCTATTGGATCCATCGGCTCTGTTATCCCATCTGATCGGGCCCCTAGCCCGGTCCTTGGTCGGTTCCCGTACTTCATCATTTCTCTCATTTCCATCTTCTATCTGTATAGTGGCTACACACCCATATTCGACCCAGTATTCTCTATCTCCATGGTGTGCATGATCTTATTCGTATGGAAGGCGACCCAATCTAATCCTTCTATGAATGGAATTGCGTGTTCTAGATAAGATAACCAGCTCTATTCATCGTGAATTACAATCTTCTGGCAATCCCGCTCGAACTTCATACATTGATGGAGAGTGGACAGAAGTGCCCCTGCCATATATATCCAAGGCCTTCCCAGCGACAGGTTATATCAAGACGATATGTCCATTACTTTAAATAGTATTGGGAATTCAACTAGTCCAATTTGCAGGGCTAAGTAGATCTCTCAAATGACATCCTTCTGTGACCCATCGTAAGATCACTCTTACATGTCTTTCCTTCGCCTCTCTCTAATGGATACCCAATTGGCATAGAGTAGAGAAATAAAAATTGTTCCCTCCACATCCTCCGTCTACTAGCATTCGAGACACCACCCTATCCCTGCACTTGACTGTGAAATGCAGGGCTCTATTATGATCTACGCCTTCTGTGGGAAGCTAGTCTTCGAAAGGAAATCATGTTTGTCTCGATCATCTTTCCACCAACGCCTCACTAGTAGTGTTTCTCGGCACACATAATCAACATAACACTTTTATCAAAGCATATTTACGAATGTCAAAACTCATCAGCAAATCCATGATCGATATGTGTGCAAGGGTTTTCTTCAGTTGTTCTTCCATGGAGTTTTCCTTAACTGGCATCTCCCTCCAAATGTATGTCGCCACAGCATATGTTATGTTTCTCCTCTTAATCTGTTACTTGGACTTCCTCGGTTTATCTACTCCAGAGCATACCACCTTCCTGACATGGTCATCCCGTAAGCAACTGCGGAATCTTTCATATTTCCTTTTCCTTTCTGCTGATACGTCCATGGAACTATCTTGTATTTTCGGCTTTCCCTGTTCCTGATGGCAGCAGTTGACTGTTGTTGGTACATCAAGACCATCAGTGGAGGTTTCAACTTTACAATAATCAATAGAGTCATTCAGGGTGAAACTCTTGTAGCCTTGACATTCCCAATTGTGATGATGGTCCCCTCCAGATCATAATCTTCATCCAAAGCGATTATGTTAGCTCCTTGATTTCTATAGTTTGACGGTGGGTTACGATTGACATTCAGTAGAGCCGGGGTACATTGGATGGCTCCATTCTTGATCAATGACTCAGTCTCGATCTTTATCCTGAAGCAGTCCTCGATATCATGGCTAGGTACACCTGAATGGTAGGCACATCGCTTGGATGCATCAAAGTATTTGGAAGGTTGGTCGGGATTTCTCCCTTCTACTGGATATATCAAACCGGCTCACCTCAGCCTTTCAAACAAGTGGGCTAATGGTTCAGCAATTGGGGTGTAGTTTTTGGGGTTTCTTTCTTCAAAGTTTAGGCATGGCCGGGGTGCATAGGTGTCACACCCCGTTTGCTCGCGCAAGCGGGCTTTGACATGTGACAACTCTTTTAAAGGAGGCATTAAAGGAGAAGAGTCACCACCTAACAATTTTTAAGGTACGTTAGGGCACCTATTTGCGAATACCTCTGTTGGACTAGTCCGTTTCACAAAAGTTCGGATAAGGGCTCAAGTTACTTCGCACAGAAGGTGTTAGGTAGTCTTCAAGGTCCACAACTGTGGGTCCCGACCGAAATTTGAACTATGTGGATTAAGTGATTAGTCTAGGTGATTAAAAAAAAGGGAAATATAGAAGTCGAAGAGTCTTATCTTAACACATGAGAATTGGTACAAATCCTTAATATTTAGAAGGATACAACTACATTGGTGGTATGTTAAATGACTAAGTGTAGATAATCAACATATAAAGAAAGAGCGGGGGAGGTCCTACGTGATTTAGCCTAAAGGATCACCCCGTGCAACATAAATAATACTTTGCAACTCCCTTAAGGTAGGGGTTGCTCATATTATTCAGCGGGCAAAGACTATCATCTCTTGCTACCCAATTACTATGTTGAAGTTGTTACTTAAAGGGGCTCTAATTAAATTCTAAATCGCATCCTAGGTGTGCATTACTGGTCCCGTGCATATGGTCCAGGAGGCTTTAGACCACTATTCGGGTGGTTATAGACTTCACCTAGGTTGTTCATAATGATAAAACTAATCGCGCATTCAAAATAAGTAGGACTATACATAATAGCAAAGAGAGGATCATGTTAGCCCCCGCACATAGCAACAAAGCAAGCAAACGAGTTCCAGATACACACTAGACAATTTCAGGATTAAGAAATATTTGAGTCATTAAGTCTTATGGGCATGATTTCTATACGATTCTAATTTCAAGTCGTACAGGCAGTGCTATTGTTCCAAATTAACTAATTTGTAGATTACAGGTGGTATAAAAGCAATAGATATGATTTCTAAGTTGTTTGAGCAACGGGCAGTGAGATATATTAGAAAACTTGGCATTACCAACGTTTGATTCTATAGACATGCTCTCTAGGCATGTAACAATATCCTATAGACAATATTTCTAATGGTTGGTATTTGAACTCGATTTTGTCATACTTATCCTATAGGCATGCTATATAGGTGGCACTATAATAAAATAACAGAAGCAGCCGATTAATTAATTAGTAATGGTATCTAGATGAGAATTAACAAAGGTATGTATGATTACAACCCTATAGGCATGCTATCTAATAATCATATAGAAGTAGACATGAGAGCAGGTAAAATATTTAGTCAAACAATCATGCTTTTAAATAATGTACAAGTATTAAGAAAGTTAAATGGAGTGTGTGATTTCCTCTATGCATGGTTTCTATGTGTGTATAAAAATAAAGCATGTCGAACAAAGTAGCAAACAAAACAGGTAGGTCCTATAGGCATGCTATCTACCCGTTTATGCAAGAATTAGGAGACCCCAACCCTTTTCACTAATCTCCGCATCGTTTTTTACAAATTATTATAGGACATATTGAATAATTACAGGTACAAATATGAATACATAATAACCCATATTAATTGGGCCTTTAGATAGGTTTAGAATTCCATATGGACTGCAGACCCAGACTCCAAGTGCAAACAGTGTTCTTCATTCTTCCAATTCCGAAACAGACCCAACATACTAGGACCAGATGAATAATTTCTTACCCAAAGGATGTTAAGCTTGGCTATATAGATGACACAACACACAGAGTTAATGGAACAACTCTGAAAATTAAAATACTCAGTCCTTAAGTTGTGGCCCACAACACCTCTAACCAAGACTTATAGATAAGGTCATATAAGCACTTATGCGGCAAAGTTAGTGGTTGTAATTCTAGAAACAGAGTTTAAGAGCAACACGGCTATTTCAAATAAAGTTCCCGAACAAAGCTTGGTAAACACACCATCCTAAGGAGCGTTAAACAGGGGTTTGAACATGGAATTCTAACAGTGTCATGGGCAAGAATAGTGAGATATAGACTTAACATGGAAACTTCAATATAAGAACCTAATGAGAACAACTAATTCACAGAGCTTAACATATGGGACAGGCAAACAAACTCAGTTTATCAATAAGTGAGCATTCAAATGAGAAAAGGATGATCTTCGGGCAAGTCAAGTAAGCAGGCATCGTTTAAAGAAGAGTAAACAAGACAGGGATTGAAATTCACCCTAGGAGTCTGAAACAATAGGTGAGCACAAAGCATCAGAGTAAATAATGAGTATGCTTTGGCATTGCAACATCATTTGCACACAGAGTTCATACGATCACAAGTTTGTCTCAGGGAATAGCAGGTATACATAGAAGATTTGGCATAGGTTCTAGGCATGTATATAGTCTCGAATAGTCAATTAAGCTTAAACATGAAGATAAACTATAACGACCCGACCGGCCTGTTTTTAGCATTTACGATTCTTTCGACTATTTGAAGACTTGAATAACTTCCTATGAGGTATTATGACTTGTGTGAATTGTCGGTTTAGGTTTTAAGGTATTTCAGAGTTAGCTTGAAAGAATAAATTTCATGTTGGAAGCTTAAGTTGAAATAGTTGACCGGAAGGTGACTTATGTGTAAACGACCTCGGAATAGAGTTTTAATGATTCCAATAGCTCTGTATGGTGATTTTGGACTTAGGATCGTGTCAGGAAAATTATTTGGAGGTCCGTAGTGGAATTAGGCTTGAAATGCGGAAAGTTACATTTTTGGGTAGCTTGACCGGGGGTTGACTTTTTGATATCAGGGTCGGAATAGGATTCTAAAAATTTGAGTACCTCCGTTATGTCATGTATGACTTGTGCGCAAAATTGCAGGTCGATCGG
>AWOL01S0077801.1:0-12201 GCA_000715115.1 Nicotiana otophora | reverse complement strand
TGGAAACATATCTGGAAAGTCCCTCACTACTGGAACTGACTCAACTATAGGGGTATCAATACTGACATCTCTCACTGAAGCTAGATACGCGTCATACCCCTTCTCAACCATTCGTTGAGCTTTAAGAAATGAAATAACTCTGCTGGGAGTATACTATAAGGTACCTCTCCACTCTAATTACGATAATCCTGGCATAGCCAACGTCATGGTCTTAGCGTGACAATCAAGAATAGCATAATGGGGCGACAACCAGTCCATGCCTAAAATAATATCAAAGTCTACCATGCTGAGCAATAACAAATTGGCTCTGGTCTCAAAACCACTAAGAGTAATCAAACACGACCGATACACGCGGTCCATAACAAAAGAATCTCCCACAAGAGTAGACACATAAATAGGGAAATTCAAAGAATCCCGAGATACGCCCAAATACAGGGCAAAATAAGAGGACACATAGGAATATGTAGAGTCTGGGTCAAATAATACCGATGCATCTCTATGACAGACTGGGACAATATCTGTAATGACAAAGTCGGAAGCAACTGCCTCTATATGAGTAGGAAGAGCATAATATCTGGCATGGCCTCCCCTCTAGGGAAACCGCAACCTCCCCGACCTCCACCTCGAGCTGGCTGAGCAGATGGGGCGGTAGCTGGTGCTGGAATCATAGCCTGAGGACCCGGTGGAGCACGTGGTGGCTGATAAGTCTGTGGAGGTGCACCCCTCCTAAATCTGGGGCAATCCCTCACTATATGGCGAGTGTCGCCACACTCAAAATAAGCTCTCGGAGGGCATGACTGCTGTGACTGGCTCGGGCCAGGTCTGCTGGACTGGCTACTGGGAACACCCCGTGCAGGAGGCATACTAGATACTGGCGGTGCATAATAAGGCTCCTGGGGACTAGAAAGGACCGGAATACCACTGGCGGCTGAAAGTATTGAATGAACGGGGTGACTCACATAACCCCTACCATGGCGAGCTGCTGGCGCACGAGCACCGAAATAAGAACCAGTCTCTCGAGACCTCTTGGCCTCTCTCTCCTCTCTATCCCGGGAAAGCATTCCCTCCAACTTCCTGGCAATACTCACAACCTGCTGATAAGAAATATCCATCTCTAACTCCCTGGCCATACTAATCCGGATATTGGGGTGGTGTCCCTCAATAAACCGTCGAACCCTCTCTCGAACTGTGGCAACCAAGGCCGGTGCATGTCAGGCCAAATCACTGAAACAAACTGCATACTCTGATACACAGTCATAGTACCCTGGCGTAACTACTCAAACTCCGTGCGCCATGAGTCCCTGAGGCTCTGAGGGACATACTCTCTCAAAACCATGTCCAAGAACTGAGTCTATGTAAGTGAAGCTTCCTCAGCCAGACTATCCAGCTCATAAGCACCCCACCACTGATAGGCTGCTCCTCAAAGATGGAAGGTTGTAAAAGAAACCCCACTCGTCTCTACTACACCCATAGTACGGAGAATATGATGACACTCCTCCAGAAAACCCTGAGCATCATCTGTAGCCAATCCGCTGAAGGTAGGTGGGTGTACTTCTTGTACCTCTCCAGTCTGAACTGCTCTGCCTCAGAAGCGGTTGTCTTAGTCACATGCTGAACCGGAGCTACCAACTGCATCGGTATAATATTTGGAACTCGGTCGGCCTGAACACGCTGCTCTGGAGTACCGGCGATGGGAGTTTGTGCTCCTTACCTGACTTGAGATGTGGCAGGAGCAAGTGGGATCAATCCAGCCTGAGATAAGGTACTGAACATGCTCAAAAACTGGGCTAGGGTCTCCTGGAGAGCTGGTGTAGCAACAGGTGCCTCAGGTGTCTGCCCTCCAGTTGGAGCTACTGGGGGCTCCTCTGTAGCAGCTCGTGCGGGTGCTCTGGCTGCATCACGTAGACGTCCTCTGCCTCTACCCCTGCCCCGGCCTCTCGAGACTCTAGTACGGGGTGCGGGTGCCTGGTCATCAGATTCGCCTGTACGTGTCCTCACCATCTGAGAGAGAATAGGATACAAAAGTTTAGAATTTCGAAGTCAACAATTTCGCACGACACGGAATCAAAGAAGTATAATCTTTCCTAACAGTTCCATAGCCTCCCAAAAATAAATACAGATTTCTCTGTACCGATCCGCGAGTAACTACTAAACTTGTTTGTGACTCATAACACTTATGAACCTAGTGCTCTGATACCAACTTGTCCCGACCTAATTCTCCCTCCATAAGATGTCATGACGGCACCTAGTCTCTACGACTAGGTAAGCCTAACAAAGATGCGGAAATAACAAAAACATGGAAACAAAACTTAACAACTAACTGTAGCAGATAACTAAATAACTGATAACAATGCCGCTTGGCATTTACAACAACCAACACTCTAATAATACACAATATTCTCAAAACCCGGAACATCATAAGTCACAAGCTACAGGAGGAAAACTAGTATCTCTATACACCAGAGTCTAAAAAAAATAAATAAGGAAGGTAAATGACATAGGAGGGAGTGAAGGGGGACTCCGAGGTCCTGCGGACGCGGAGATATAACTTGAAGTCTCCGTACAACAGCAAGCACTCTTAGCTAGTAGCGGGGATGATAAGAAGCACCTGGATCTGTACACAAAACATGTGCAGAAGAGTAGTATGAGTACACTACAATGGTACCCAGTAAGTGCCAAGCCTAACCTCGATAGAGTAGTGATGAGGTTAGGTCCGGGCCCTAGTGGTATATAATAACAAGACAAATGCTATAATGAATATGAAGTAAAAACGGAGAAAGACAACAACAAGTATTCACAAAGCAATAACAACATCACACAATGATATAACGATAGGGGCACTCCCGAGATACCGTCTCGCAGTCCCAAAAGTAAATATGCAGGGAGAAATCTCGAGGAACCGCCTCGTAGTCTCAAAAGTAAATGTGCAAGGAGAACTCCCGAAGAACCGCCTCGTAGTCTCAAAAGTAAATATGCAGGGAGAATTCCCGAGGAACCGCCTCGTAGTCTCAAAGTAAATATGCAGTACAAGGGGATCTCCCGAGTAAACGCCTCATAGTTCAAAAGTAAATATGCAGTATAGGAGGATCTCCCGGGATACCGTCCCGTAGTCCCAAAATAAATACGCAACTAAAACAAATGAATATAACGACTACAGTAAGAAAACCTACAATTTAGGCTAAGTACAATTCAAGAAAGAAACATGACTTACTAAACATGCTGCAAAGAGTTCAAATAGGCAATTAGGGCACGTAGACATGTTATTCTAGGCTAACAGGATAACTACACATGTTAGTATACTCAGATAAGATGAAAACAGACTATTACTCAATAAAAATCATATTTTTCCACAAATAGCCCGTGTACGCACTCGGCACGTCGCGTACACGGCGCTCACATATCATAACAACACCAAATCCTAAGTGGATTTCCCCCACACAAGGTTAGGCAAGCCACTTACCTCGAACCAAGCTCAAATCAATCCGTAACAATGCTGTTTCCACGAATATCCGACTCCAAATGGCCCAAATCTAGCCAAAATCAATTACATACCATAAATACAACTATAAGAAATTAATCTAACTAATGAAATCAAGACTTTAACAAAACATCCGAAATTCATCCTAAAACGTCGACCCGGGCCAACTTCTTGGAATAGGAAAAAAATCACACAATCCGAAAGTCCATTCACTCACGAGTCCAACCATCTAAATTTATCAAAATACGACCTCAAATGACCACTCAAAACCTAAAATCAAACTCTCCAAATCCTTAGCCTCAAACTCCCAAATTCCACCTTAAATACACACTAGCTAGGTGGAAATTAAATGGGGAAGCAAGATTATTGATCAAAAGTAAGCACAAGGGACTTACCTCACGAAATCCCTTGAAAATGCTCTTAAGAAATCGCCAAACCCGAGCTCAAAATGTTTAAAATTACAAATCGCGAACCCTTGCATTTAAGTATTCTGTCCATCATTTCCGCATCTGCGGACCTCTAGTCGCACCTACGAAAAAACCATCGCAGGTGCAGAAATGACTTAAGGAGGCTGGGTCCGCATCTGTGAGCAATGGGCCGCACCTACACGCCCGCTCCTACGGATATCTTCCGCTTCTGTGATCCTCACGCTCCAGGCCCCATCCGCTTCTGCGCTCCATCTTTCGCAGATGCGGGTCCGCTTATGCGGGCCAATCTTGCACCTGTGCCCATAGACCAAGCTTGACCAAACCGCACCTGTGCTCCTCCTTCCGCACATGTGAGTCCGCACCTGCTGTCACCCCACCGCAGGTGCGAAAACACCAGGAACTAGAAACTTCAGCAATTTGCATAAGTTCAAATTGAATCCGTTAAGCATCCGAAACACACCCGAGGCCCACGGGACCTCAACCAAACATACCAACCAGTCCTACAACACCATTCGAACTTAGCGAGCCCTTAAATCACATCAAACAATGCTAAAAACACGAATCACCCTCCGATTCAAACTTAATGAACTTAAAATTTCTAATTTCTACAACCGATGCCGAAACCTATCGAACCACGTCTGATTGACCCCAAATTTTGCACACAAGTCATATTCAACATTACGGATCTAGTCCAACTTATGGAATCGGAATCTGACCCCGATATCAAAAAGTTCACTACCGGTCAAAATCTCCAAAAATTCGACTTTCGCCAATTCAAGCCTAAATCAGCTACATACCTCAAATTCACAGCCTGGACACGCTCCTAAGTCCAAAATTACCCAACGGAGCTAACATAACCGACATAACTCTATTCAGGAGTCGTCTTCATACAGTTCTAACTATGTTCAAAATCTTAAGACTTAAGCTTCCGTTTTTAGGGACTAAGTGTCCCAAGACACTCCGAAACCAAAAACAAGACCTCCCGGGAAGTCACATAAGCAGAAAAAGGTATGGGGAAAATAGTAAATAGGGGATCGGGGCTATTATATAATAACCCAACAAAAGATAACAACAACTCTTCCCCTTTGAAGTGTTATCTTGTAATCTTCATCCAATAACTTAACCAACACATAGATATTATTAATCCCAAGAAATAGGTTGTTATACGAATCTGGAAAAACTCGAACCAAAGCTTCCCTTATCTTACAACCACCCTTAATCACATCACGAGACCATAGAGACTCTCTTCTTCACTTAGGCTAACTTTTGATGATGATTTAAGTTGATTTCCCTTGGGTTTGGTTCTTGGGATCTTGGGATATGTTAGGGAGGGTTTTGGAGAGCTGTTAGATGATATTTGAGTGAGAAATGACCCGAAATGAGTCTGAAACACCTTTAAAAAAATGTAAGATCGGAGGTCGTTTCAAGTGAGTCCCAACCGAGCTGCTTGCGCAGTCTCGCAAAAATACGGATATCTCTCTATTCTGATGTCGTATCGATGAACGGTTTGCAGCATTAGAAACTAGATACATGGGGACCTAATTGAGTATAAAGATATCCCTGTAACTATCAATATATTGGGAGAAAAGTGCCTCGCAACCTGGCCTATAAACCTGCCAGTTTCTCCGAAGTGCGGCGACGTGACTTGACGACCCTACTTTAAAAATACATATTTCTCTACCCCGATATTGTATGAATAAATGGTTTGGACCGTTGGAAACTAGTTTCAAATACCTTCAGTTTGGTATAATATATGTCCCAAAATGACATCATAAAGCTTACAAATTAATTTCTTAAAACGGCTCGTTACAAGGCAAATCTTAGCTCGATTTTTCTGCAACTTAAATCCGATTTTTCCCAAACTTTATATTTTATATCCAAACATAATATATGGTCATATAATGACTTTAAACGCATTTAAATTATTATTAACAAGTCTCTTATTCATCTTAACTTACTTAAGACTTCGGTAAACCTTTCTTATCCTTGTAGTAGGATTTTGTCCTTTTTGAGCTTACATTAGATAATCCTATAATGACAGTGACGTCTGAAGTACGGGATGTAACAACATGCCCCCTTAGAAACATTTTCCCCAAATGATAACTCTTAAAGGCTTGCGAAAATAGGACATAACATCATTAAATCACTTTATATACTTTCAAAGAGGATCTCATTTTCAAGCTTATATTAATTCACTTACGACGCACTTTCACGTACAAAAATATGGGGTGTAACATCATTCCTCCTGTGGAACATTCATCCTAGAATGTTGACTGATGCGCTTATCATTCTCATAACCTATGGCTCTTATGAATACTTTAATATTGTCCTTTGCCATCTAGGCAACTGTTCTATGAATGATTCCGAGGGTCAAGGCATTCCCCCCTTTAGGCCTCTTTCTCATGCCACGTCTTGTGGTCGGAATTCTTCCAATCTCGTAACTTTGACTACCTTCTATGTTGCAGCCTGTATGACTCTGTCCTTTTATGCGCGGATCTTCTATACTTTTTCCTCCAGCTTTTTGCCAATCTCTAGGCCTCACTTTGTGAACATATACTGGACTATGACAAGCTGTCCCTCTGGGCATCTATAGGTATACTGAAGTTCTTCTCTTGGTACTTTGTTGAATGTACCACTATTGCTATATTTTGTTTCCTAGCCTTGGTTATCTGTCCTTATGGCATTAGTTCATCTAGGTAGGTCATACCGTACTATAACACTTACATCGATTTATTATTACCGAGGTATGCTACCCAACTCCAGGTTACTCTCTCACTGCTTATCCCATATGTATAAATCTAAGTCCTTTAATGCTTCTTTATTACTGTTCATCTAAAGAATGGCATCATAACCTCCTCTTATACTTTAAAATTTTTATCCATCTATTGTTGATTCACCTTAATGTTGATCTATTTCTACCACTGATAACTTCAGACCTCTTACATAATACGTTGTCACTAGGGCTCACGTCTCATCGAGGAACATCTGAAGTGATTGTCTGATCCACCTAGGGACAATACTATACTTCAATAACTGTATTTCATAGCATCCCGGCGTGATTCATCTTATATGGGTATTCTAATCCCATGCAATTCATGAAATCCCTTTTCTTAAAATCATTACTCATTCAAAAGCCTAAACGTCATCCTCTTATCTATCACCATTACACCCTTATTCTACTACCAGGGCAACATTTCATCTTTTCTAATTGCTCCTCGTCTTAGACTCCTTCGAGTCAATTCAAGCTATACTGAGATTCCATAACTTACGAAAACCCTCAGCTCTCTTATTTTGATGGGCTTAATCCTGAGGCCTTACCTATTCTTGTCACCTTATCACTCATATTTACTTATCCTTACTCCTATCTACCTAAACCCTTGTCACTCTACGATACTTTAGCTTGCGACATACATATATCTATTCATACTACTTGCAACCTTCCTTTAATTTTCTAGCACCATAGATTTCCTTCGTGTCTTCTCAGTTGCCTTTAAACATAAGCAATTACTTTTCCTGGTCGTTCTGCCACTTGTTGCATGAATACATGGCTTATCTCATTGCCCACGAATACTGGAATTTCCTATAACTCATATGATCTCAAATATCACCTTTTGATTTTTTTCTTCTTCCCGTTCATTAGCTATGATAGGTGCCACTTTCTTGTAGAGTACATACAATGTTGTAGTGAGACTGCTGTTACAAGACCATTTCTTCTTTATGTCACTATGCTTAAGTTGAAGTCTTCTTTCTTATTTTCTCAGCTAGTCTTTCTTTGTAGTACTTAAGGGAGGCCCTTTGACTCCTATAAAGCTGCGAGCTTATTACATCGTATACTCGAAGGAATTTTTGATGTTCTTACTCGCCTATAAGTATCCTTAGTTATTTACCTCCGCACCCTTGTACTTGTAGGGTTGCTTCTGAACTGAAATTTTTGACCGTCTTCTCAGTGGCACCGGCTATTATTTTTGTAACACTTATACGTTACCTTTAACAACCCCAACTCCTATCTGAATATTTCTCAAGGATTACGATGCCATCATATTTGCAAGATTGAATTCCCTATGTTGGATTTCACTATATTTATCTTGCACAATCTGCTGATTTGTCTATGACCTCTTGTCTAGCCATAACTAGGCTCTTCCTGAATCAACTAGAAACTACTCGTTAGTCCATTCTCATATCTACATTCTGTGTAACCCCTCTTGGGTTATGTCCTTTGTCTTAACTTACCTCTCGTACGAGCTCCTTATGTATCAAGTGTTCATTCCCACTTATTTATCAATATCATTGGGTGCGGAACCCTTACTGCTTCTCCCCGGCGTCATGCTTGCATAATGTTCTAGAGTCATATCATATCTGTAGGATTTGAATAAATGCAATCTCATTCCTATCACCTTTTTACCGCATTCTTCCTTTACTATTCCATAGTTACCTCTTCATCTTTGGCATTTCTTTTTCACATCTTCACTGACATCTTACTCGCCTTGCGGTAACCCTTCTATACCAGGGATAATTGAATCTCTTATGCACAAGGGTGACACTTAGTATTAGCACACTTAGTCCCTTAAGCTTAACTCTGCTCACCGTGCTTGCTTTAGGGAAGTGTCTTCCTGAATGACCTTTAAAGGTTATTCTTATGTTGTCCATTCTATTATCGCAGGAGCGTGACCTCTAAAATTCTCATGATGCCGACTATTGTTAAATCATTAGGTCCCTAATTATATTCATTTTATCTTGTTCACCATCCAATACCGATTTTTATTACTCTGGGGGTCTAACTTTTTCTTCTGGTAATCAAGTTGGAGTCACCAACTCATTTCTCGAAATGGGGATATGACTTTATGGCTTATACTCTTCTATTGTTTCAAGGCATGTCTCCTCTTGTCTTTTCCTTCACTTGACTATAGACTCTGTCATCGTGTCATATTTTGATTTACCATTATCACCCATAGATCACATTTTACTCATGATGCTTCATTTACTCTCTTCTTATTCTCCGGATAATATTTTTGTCTATCACTTTATTCTGAAAACTTCAACAAAACGTTCTTTCACTTTTAGCTCCCCTTCCTTCATCTCACTGGCTCTTCGGGACACCTAACATTCTACTTTTTTTTACTAGGGGCTGGAGTCATACTAAGGTAAATATTTATCTCTTTTAGGATTCCACTACCTATCTTCTGAAATTTCCGAACATTCCGGTATTCATATCTGACTATACAATTCTAGAGTGCACCACCTGGATGTCTCGCAAGGAGAACTATTACCATATTTTGCACTATCCTTCAGAAATGTTCGCCAATGATAACAATCCATCCACAATTTTGGGTTACTCTAACCTCAGTTGGATCTTGATATCCCATCCTTCTCTTAAACTATATATGTTAGCTCCTATAGGGCATAATTGAGACGGGTGTGGTCAATTGTATATATCTCTATTACTGTTGAAAGTAACTCATAATGCTTGTATTTCTCTATCTGAATTACAAATACTGATAATCTTCATTAACTAGGTACCTCGTGACCTTTTTCATCTTGCTTCTTCTACTTGCCGAAACTTGTATATACCTTCTGATTCTCTTATTTCCTTTTAACCATATGGGTGGATAGATATTTTTGCCTTAGGGCTCCTTATCAAGAAGCTTACACATCTTAGTACACCTATGATTTGCTGAAGACCTAACATTTACTCATCATAAGCATGATGCAAAATTGAGTTCCTCTGACTCAACTCTTATACAGCCACATTCAATCTCTTACCAACTGTCTTTCTGGATGTAGGTATCATTTATTACGAATAAAATAAAATCTAGGAGTTTGAATTCTTACAACTGAGCTCTACCACACGATCTAGAGTAAGAAGAAAGAGTGACAGTCTTAAATGCCCTGTAGCCTCCTGCTTATAAGTGTAGTGCACAACACACCCATAAATAAGACTCTACTAGACACGGCTTATAGACTCCCTAGGACAGAACTGCTCTAATACCACTTTTGTCACGACCCAAATCGTAGGGCCGCGACGGACACCCGGTGCCGAACTCAACCAAGTACCAACGTAACGTATAATTCTTATCATACTATCATGGGTAAATGAACCGTAAAGTCCGTCATGAGATAACTAGAATTAAACATACGAGAATACTCTATATGGGATGACCCAACATGATATAGAAACTTATGCATGCGACATACAGGCCTATAAGGACGACATGATCATTTGTATACTCTAAACATAGGCCGACAAGGCCATACAAGTATCCATATACATGAAATTTGTCTATAAGCCTCTAAGAGTACATAAATATCATAAAGGTCGGGACAAGGTCCCACCATACTAATTAATACATGTCCAAATCATACTGACCAAATAGGTAACTCTGGAGCAAGTGGAGTGCACCAACACCTTCTGCTGAGCTGATAGCCTACTAGGAGGACTCTCAACCTATCTATCGGGACCTGCGGGCATGAAACTCAATGTCTCCAGGCAAAAGGGACGTCAGTACAAATAAAATACCGAGTATGTAAGGCATGACAGTAGTATATAAAAGACATGAAAGAAACATGGAGTAAAGAACTCAACCTATAATTCTGAATAACTCTGTGAATCATAAAAATATTATAATGTTATGCATGTGAGTATAAATGCCATACCACGCATAGGTATATACATACATAACATCATCAAGCCTCTAAGGGCATCCCATCGTATTATCTCAGCCACTGTGGGCGAAATCATCAACGTATACCAGCTGATAAGGTGGTGGTGCGTGTGATGACCCAAAATATCATGTTTAAATTTAATAATTAATTCTATATTCTAAGACCTTGATAAGCACTATTTATCATTCCTTGACTTGCGTGCGTAGTCCGTAAAATTTTTCGGAAAATATTTATGTGAAAAATGTATTAAAATGTGAATTAGAGCTTTAAAACTCAACTGAGTTGACTTTGGTCAACATTTTGAGCAAACGGACTCGGATCGATATTTTGATAGTTCCGGTAGGTCCGTATCGTGATTTGGGACTTGGGAGTATGCCCAGAATCAAATTCTGAGGTCCCTAGCCCGAGATATGGAATTGTAATAAAAAGTTAAAAGTTTAAGTTCAAATAGTAACCGAATGTCGAATTATGTGCAAATGACCCCGGAATAGAATTTTGATGATTCCAACAGCTCCGTATGGTAATTTCAAACTTAGGAGCGTGATCAAAATTTTATTTGGAAGTCTGTAGTGAAATTAGGCTTAAAATGGCTAAAACCAGAATTTAAGTTTGGAAGTTTGACCGGGGAGTTGGCATTTTGATACCGGAGTCGGAATATAGTTCCAAAAATTTTCACAACTCCATTATGTCATTTATGACTTGTGTGCAATGTTTGAAGTCAATCGGACTTGATTTGATAGGTTTGGACATCGAATGTAGAAGTTGGAAATTTTAAGTTTCATTAAGCTTGAATTGGAGCATAATTCATGGTTTTAGCATCGTTTGATGTGATTTGAGGTTTCAAATAAGTTCGTATGATGTTTTAGGACTTTTTGGTATATTTGGTTGAGTTCCCGAGGGTCTCGGGTGAGTCTCAGATAGTTAACGGATCAAGAATTGAAGCTGGGAGACTGCTGAAGTGAGTTTTACTGGTTTTTGGCTGATTTGGTTTTTTCCCCTTATCTGTCAAAAATTGAACTCCCTGATCGAGGTACAAAATTGGACTCCATGACCTAGGTACAAGATCAAACTCTCTGATCGGACTCCATGATCGAACCCTAGGACCGAGCTCCCAAAAATCGGACTCCCTGATCGAGCTCCATGATCGGACTCCAGGATCGGACTCCATGATCGAACCCTAGGACCGAGCTCCCAAAAATCGGACTCCCTGATCGAGCTCCATGATCGGACTCCAGGATCGGACTCCATGATCGAACCCTAGGACCGAGCTCCCAAAAATCGGACTCCCTGATCGAGCTCCATGATCGGACTCCAGGATCGGACTCCATGATCGGATTCCATGATCGAACTCCAGGATCGGACTCCATGATCGGATTCCATGATCGGACTTCAGGATCGAGGTCCATGATCAGACTCCCTGATCGAGGTCCATGATCGGACTGGACAGATCTGTAAGTTATAAAAACAGGGGACTTCGTCCCATTTGCCATTTTTGACGAATTGGAGCTTGACGAGAGGCGATTTTTGATATATTTTCAAGAAAAAATGTTAGGTTAAGTGATTCTAACTCGTATTTGGTCAATATACACAACTATATCATTGTTTTCACCATTTAATTAGTGTTTTGAGATTGAA
>AWOL01S0077791.1:0-11494 GCA_000715115.1 Nicotiana otophora | reverse complement strand
GTATATATTTTGTATTGTGACAGTCTATTGTATATAAAATGTATAGTGACGGTCTATTTAGTATAATTTTGTATAGTGACAGTCCATTTTGTATATATTTTGTACGATGATAGTCTATTTAGTATATATTTTATATAGTAACATTCTATTTTGTATATATTTTATATAGTGACAGTCTATTGTATATAAAATGTATAGTGGCAGTCTATTTAGTATATTTTTGTATAGTGACAGTCTATTTTGTATATATTTTATACGATGACAGTCTATTTAGTATATTTTTTGTATAATGACAGTTTATTTTTGTATATATTTTATATAGTGACAGTCTATTGTATATAAAATGTATAGTGGCAGTCTATTTAGTATATTTTTGTATAGTGACAGTCTATTTTGTATATATTTTATACGATGACAGTCTATTTAGTATATTTTTTGTATAATGACAGTTTATTTTTGTATATATTTTATATAGTGATAGCCTATTATATATAAATTGTATAGTGACAGTCCTATACAATTCCTCTTGCTTTCTCTTTTTTCTAGTTGGTTGTAGTAAATTTGCCTACAACCTTGAATTAATGTGAACCTCATTGGTTAAGGTATTGAAACTACACATTGGCATTATAAATCAAAACTCCAAAGGTGTCATACTTCTCATGAATGTGAACATTTCATCAACAACATACAACATAAAGAAAGCAAAGAGTATTTGTTCGACAAACAATGGACCTTGTCGCCTCAATATGTCATACCCTTTTACCCAATATGTTGTTCCGACAACATATAATATTGTAAGTACCCAACTAGTATATTTTTACAAAACCTACAAAATGACCTAATAGGAGAATACAACTTCCTCCTACAATAGGAGGAAGAGTTTTTGAAACTCAAACACCGACGACCCTCAATTAAATCTGACGACTCTTGCTTCTTGTTTTATTTACTATTTTTTGGGCTTTTGATATTATAAAAATCTAGATCTAAAATATGATTTGACTGCTATTTGGATTTCGACAGATCTGGCATGTATATAGCTTTTTCGGTGACCGTAAATTTTTCGGCCATTGCTGCGACCGGTGAAGTTTTCCGGCTAAACTATTTTGGGTCAAAAATCATTTCTCCAGTGAACATGTGTTTGTGCTTGTGGGTTAGATGCATAATTCGGTGGCTAGCCACTAGAATTACTTTTGGGGTATAAAATGTATATTGTAATTTTGGGCTATCAGGTGTATAAATTTGGCCCGAGTGGCTATAAATAAATTTTGCATATTCTAGCTTGTTTTGTCAAGCTTGTGAAAGATTAGGAGTGCTTATCTTTAAAGAATAATACTTATTTTGAAGAGTTAAGATATTTGGCTTTGATTCAAAAAAAGATATTTCTATTATATAGAAATGGCAAAGATGGTTGACCAATGACATTTTTATAAATTTAGCTGTATTTAAGGGCAAAATGATAATTACATCACAAGGTTAAAATAGAACTCTAGAAGGATCCATTTTCTTTCTCATCTCTAACAAAAAAAGAGAACCAGCGTGCAACAGCTAACTCTTTTCTTCATCTTCTTCATCCGCTTTCCTTTCAATGTTTACTAAAATTTATCTTTGTTGTCTTCGTTCCTTCAAATTTTTGGTCTACCTTTGTTATATTTGTGTTGATTGTTGCCCGTTTCTTGAAGAACTCCAGTCATTTTTGCTTCAATGATATTTCCTTAACATTGTCTTTTTGCTTTTCTAATTTTATTAGGTTGTTCTCTCTGTATTTCCAATAGCAGCTTCTTCTTTCTCTTTGTCTCCCTCTCCCGCTCGGTTAATTCTTGAAACTAGCATATACATCCTTTTTAGTTTTTGTCTTGCTATCATATTTGTTAGGAAGATTTTTATTTCTCATAAATAAGAGCTCTGTAATTGAACCATGCTCAGATTTTGAAGAAGTATGGCGAAAATTTAACAACAATTGCTTTTTTTCTAATCATAGTATGATTTCAATTTTGTTTTATGTATAATATGCTATTAACTGGCATGTTAGTTTTTTGGTCTGGTGCTAGAGAAAATTTACTTTTGCTCTCTCTTAAATTTTGTTTATAGGAGTTTGTCTTTACTAAAAACTTAATCTTGATATAACACTTCAGTCGTAAGTTGCAGTATATTAGCATAATGAAGAATAGCAGAAGTGACATCACTCTGAAAACCCATCAAACCTTAAAGTAATGTCTTAAAGCCAATGTCGAACTATTAGTTAAATTTATGATTTACTTTAAGAATTGGGGTTTTATAAAATTTTAAGTCTGATTTATCCTATGCAAAAAAAAATATTGAAAAGAAATTCCCTCTATATATACTTAGTAAAACAATCTTGATGTTTAGAAATTTTCTTCTAAAATCGAGGAAATAAAGTCATATCCAGAGGACTGTTAACGAACTAAAGGACTAAAAGCCCGAGAACTTCAAGGGTTCCTAATTGAACTGCTCCAATGGGTCTTCAATATGTATGCATTTTTCAAAATATTTTATAAATATAGCTATATTGAAGTTACTCATTTGTCAACAATGAGTATTGTTGCTATAACTACAAAAGTCCATTTTCTTTTTGATCATATATTTGGTTCTAGAAGCAACAGTCGGAATTCCTTTTTATTTTTTCCCCTATCTTCTTTCTCCCCCCTCCCCCCAAACTTTAGTCTTTATCATACTCCAAATCTTTAATTACTAATTATTAAGGTAAAAATTTTCTTGAAGTTAACCGTGATTAATTTTAAGAGAATGAAGGCGCAAGCTAAGATAGTTCATGCGATCCGATGTTTTGGCCAAATTGTAAATTTCTGATGGTTTGCATGATAGAATTTGACACTTTTTGCCAGAAGGTGAGCGATTAGATCTTCATAAATCTTTTTATTATTAATTATTTCTTTATTTCTTATTTGAAATTGAGCGATAGTTCTTGTTACCGCAATCTTTTATGATAGATAAAAAAAATTATCGCTATTTAATCCTTAAATGAATAATTTTAAGAAATAATGAAATCTTTCTTTCAGTTTCTTGCTAAGAAGCTAGATGAAGCTTGACACTTTACCAGGTTTATCGACGCTTCATATATACCATTCTTATTTTTGTATCAGATGTCTTCTTAGTGATGTATGTCTATGCAGCAAAATTAAAATATTTACAGACTTGGAAAATCTATTAGATATTTCATGAGCCATGAACCTATTTTAGCGGAAGAGGCTTCCTCTTCTAGGGCAGAACTTAAACTATAGAGTTAGTATCAGTATAGTAACAGTGCTTCTGATATCTGATAGGCTGTTATTGACTAACCACATAGGTTTCTTCTTCATTAATTTGCACATGTGCTTAGATACCAAGTCACAAAATTTATAGGCTGCTCCTCTGCTTTAGACACTTTCTTAATATCAACAAATAGACACGCTAAAGCAGCATTAGCATCAGTTTCCTTTTGAACATGAAACTCGCCATATTACCACCCGTAATCTTTATTTAAATCATACATAGATTTTTTACTATTTAAGCTTCAGGATAAGCCTCCCACACCATTAGATGCTATATACCACATTTCACATCATGACTTATGGTGCTTGATTTGTAATTCTTAGCTATCTATTTGGTTATTTTTGCTTTTATCACTTGTTCATTTATGTAGAGTAACAATAAACCAAGTATCATGTTCTGTCTGAGATATGTATCTCTTGAAATATATGCTCTTGAAGTCGAGCATTCAGAAGAAGTCAAGCATTCTTTCTGAACACTTCTATGCTTGAGATCATCTTTACCGTACTGTTTTTTAATTAAGTGAAACGCCTAAAAAGTACTCTTTGTGTTATAGTAGAGATTTGGCTTTACGGTAGAGAAAGTAATAAATTATGCCCAAATGTTTATCTGGTTATAGCTAATAAACTATTGGATCAAGAATATGGTTGTTCGTGTATTGCTATTATTTTATGATTGGAATGCATGTTCATTCTAGGAACATCAATAATTGATGTATGAAGGAGTTGCATTACCTTTTTATCTGATCTTATCTATGGTAACTTTGTCATGTAATAATTGTAGCTACTTACTAGCAAAAGATATTTCAAAAACTAAGTCATGAACAAATAGCGCCTTTGATATATCATTTTGTATGGTTTACACGAAGTCATATGTTAGCAGTAGGATACAAGTAGCTCAGCTAATCGACGTAATAGTTTCTCCTGAAACTATTTTTAAAGGAAGGTAGAAATTTTATTACAATTGCTAATGGAACTCTTAAAGGTAAGGGTGTTATGGAATATATATCAATATATAGCATAGTTTCATTCAAGCTATGAGTTTACTTCTTTTTATTCTAGAATTACTCTGAGTCAGTTGTTGTCTGATATATTTGTATGTCGTTATTCACTTGCTCCCCAAGATGTTACGGAAAACTATGGCTGTATCTATTCACTCCTACATTTAAATATCATATTCTACCTTATTTCATTTTTCTTGTGCTTTCTGGTGGCTAACATACCGTGTGTGATACATGACCTAATTGCGCTGTGATGAATTAAACAGTATTAGTCAGGCATTTCGATGGATCTGCCTGAAGTTAGACTTTGATAGTTTTTGTTCTCCAGGTGACACTCTGGTTCTTCGCATAACCCTTTCATCTGATGGCACGCTAAATAAGAGCTTTTTACTATTGCATTTAGGTAATGTTTCAGTCAAGCTCATGCTTGCAGTGATGATTTCCTTTGATCACTAAAAAATTATAAATCTTGAGGGCAATTATTAAATTATCCTTTTCTGTGCAATTAGCAAGCCTTGTTTTAAGGAGTAGCCTGCCACTAAATTAAGTATTCATCAAAGATGTATTATTGTAATTACCAGGTTAAGCCTGAAGGAAGAGAAGAAGAAAGGATATTCATGAGATGAAGGTACAATGAAGTACACCAGGAAATTAACATAATATGCTACTCTATCAGGAGGATTTTTATTTGTTCAAGTCAAGATGGTGAAAAATATGTACAGGAACTTATGCGGACTCCTTTAAGTTGAAATATGGTTAATTAAAGTTAAGAGTTACCATATCAAAAAAGAAAAATATAAATTGACGCAAAAGTGATGCCAAGAACAAATCAAAAGTTTGAGAAAGAAAAATACATATTTCTTAGGTCGAATGCATTTCAAGCATGTGATGCTCTTGCAGATCGAATTATACAAACTAGTTATCAATGTTAGTTGGCTGATCAAGCATTAGAAGTTAATTGATTAACTTTTGATTGAAAGGTTTACATAAGCACCATTTATAGCGGACTATATCTTGAAAGACATTATATGTCTGATTGTATAAGCTCTCCTATATTTTATAACATCTAAACAATTTCCATCTTTCGCGATTTTGATAGTTACTAATTAATTATCAAAGAGAGTTGAAATGAGTCCCACTGAGATATGTATTGTGTCAATTTTTATTTTGTTTCCTTGCTTTGTGCATACTACTACTGTTCATGTCTATAAGTTATGATGCTATTTTTTTGTACATTATAAATTCATGAGCAGCTTAAGTGTAGCCAATAAGTGCTAGTTGTAACATCATTTATTTATGCAAACAAAAATAAAAAATTAAAGAGCAAAGTAACTCATGAGCTAAACATATCCTAAACGTCTCCATTTAATTCAGAATTGAACGTGAGATGTCGACATTTCTCTTTGCTCCGTGGTTGTGATATGATTTGAGTAGTCAATATAGCTCAAATTCATATGATATGCTAGATATTTTGATGACAAAAAAATAGAGTGATCTTTTGCTTGCGAGCTGGTGGTATGCATGAGGGTTGACAAATTTTGTTGCATTACATCATTATAACGACTTTTAGATAGTGCTTGTTTAATCTGATCATTTGGTTTTGTATTTTTCTGGTTGCTATTTAATTATTTTAGGTGGTTGTAAAAAGTTATTTTCTTTATATTATATGCAAATAACCTGTTTGTCTAAGCTGATTATAGAATTAACATTAAAATTTGTTCCTTGGCTAAGGGTGGCAAGTGGGCAATATATATATATATACACATCTTATATCGATATACTATATATATTCGATATTAAATATTGAATATTAAAATTTAGGATGTTAAATAAAATTTAGGTCACAATTCTATAATAAAATTTACAAAGCATTGCCTTAGATATTTTTTTTAACATCCTTTTGTCTCTAATATCTATTTATTTAATTTTTTAAAAAAATATATGTTGGGCTCACTTAGCCCGTTTAGCCCACGGGCCGGGACAGTTTAATCCGAGACCAAACGGTCCCGGGCCGATCCCTACAAAAAGCCCGTTTAGCCCGGGACCGTTTGGCCCGTTTAATTTGGACCCGTTTGGACCGGCCTACTTGGCCCGTTTAGGCCCGGGACCGGCCCACTTGCCAGCCCTATCCTTGGCCAATTGTAGATCAGTACAGCTAATAAACAGTTGAACTCAAGAGGGCTGATTTGCTCAGCTTATGATAGGATAGATTTATCTGTGTTGAACTGTTGATACCCGGAAGAAGGTAGCATATAAGAAGAGCATCTTGCTGTTGTATTTTGGTGCTATAATTAATGCTTATCCATTTTTAGTTCATTAGATGTAGAGCCCGTTTGGACATAAATTTTTTTTCCCTTTTTTCGATTTTTTTTAATTTTTTTTTCGAAATAAGCGTTTGTTCATAAAATTTTTAATTTTTACTTGAAGATGTATTTTGAAATTTTTCAAAAATTTTAAAAACTCCAAAAACTGTTTTTCAAAATCCACTCAGATTACTCACAAAACTGTAAAAACAACCTAAAATTATATTTATGTTCAAACACAACTCTAATTTTCAAATATCATTTTCACTTGATTTTTTTTTTATTTTTTTTGGAATTTTACAATTCTTACGTCCAAACGCCTACGTAGTACCAGGAAAAAGAATACAAATTCTATTTTTTCTACTTACAGGTCGCAAAACTTTAGTTTAACAACTTTTTTTTAAGGTACTTCACAATATGTTGGGCCCGTGCTATCACGGGTCATGCCCCATCTAGTAGATAAAGATATTATAACCAAAAAACAATTTTTCTAGGATGGAAAAAAAGGTGAAGACTACTCCTTCAAAGCAAAGGCAAAAATAAAATAAAAATTTATTTTTTTAGGACAAAGTTATCCGTATAAAAATGTATATTCATCTAACATACGTTAAGCTAGGAAAAAAAGTATTATTTCTAAAATACCCTAATGATTCAACGTTAAAATTATCATGGTGACCTAACATACATAAAAAATCTTATGCGTTCAATGTAAAATCTTCTTTTTCTTAAATGTTTCTTATTGTTTGGTAACCTAAACTCCAACTTAAAATGTTCATTCTCTTGCAAAACGTAAAAATCATTATTCATATACCATATTTATAGCAATCATTATTCCCAAGTCTCGATATCCAAGATTATATATATATATATATATATATATATATAAATATATATCATCTCACCCTAATGAAGATAACAAAATCAAAAAAGTGAACACACACGTATTCGTAAAATAACCTAATCTATATTGTATTTAACTTTCAATTTTCCCCAATGTTTTTGCTATGAAGTCTTCCTTTGAATACTCTTGCCCAAAAATCATGGATATAATACAGTTTAATGTATGGAATAATTAACTTAGAACACAGAAAGTTGATTCTCAATTAAAATTTCAGGTTTACCACATCGAATATTTCAAACAAAATCAATATATAGAGCCTTAAAGCAGGATTTCTAGATGAAACCAAGAGCTCTAAAATGTGACATCTGGAATGTTGGACTAGTTTGAAAAAGGAGACACACATTTTAAGCTAAAAATGAACATAAATAATTTCCATGATTGGAAAAAAACAATCTTGATAATTATTTCCCCCCCAAAAAATGAAACAAAATGATCCTAAGCTTTTATGTGGTACGGTTTATAAGATAATAAAGTTTTAATAAGTGTTCTCTAAAAAATAAAGTAAACGGGCTTAAGGCTTTTTGGCATAAAAATAATTAAATCCTAAATAAGACAGGCACGTCAAATGCTTAGCTTCTAATAAGTAACGATAACCCCAGACTTGCCTAGATAATATAACAAAATGCAACTGAAAACAACATGATTTGGTAATTAATAGACAAAGTTCAACAAAAAGAAAAGGACAAAAAAGAAAAGAAAAGAGAGAGTACAACAAGCTATGTTTTGAATTCAATGCACCATTACACCTTCAGTTTTACTAAGGGGAAAAAATACAAATAGGCAATATTTAAGATTTTGTTTTTTAAAACCTAGCAGTAGAAGGTGTTTTACTGACATGACAACTAAATAAATATATTCTCTAGCATACTGACATGACAGCTAAATAAATATATTTTTTTAGCAGAAAGCTATAAACATGAATTAATAATCACGTTTAACAAAAAAATCAAAGTATTCAGTTCCTAAAAAAAAATGTCCAAGGCCTTCAATTTCCAAAGAATTTCCCAAGAATAATCATACTCCTAAAATAAGAACATATGAGTGGAAACGTATTAGGAGGATAATTTCAACCCAAAAACAATTTCTTCCTCCCTGTAGGCATAGTATCCCATGTTTTGAGCGAGAACTTTCTATCACAAAAAGAATTTAATTCAATAAAAAGGTTATTTAATATTATTTATATTATATTGAATTTTAAAATTTATTTTATCATATATATATATACATAAGGAATAATAATGGTATATATAAGCATATAGATATAAAATTTTGCTACTGTTTGTACATAAAATAGATATTGAATAGTAAATAATATATTCCTCACATATACAAAGTATATATGTTATAATGACAGATATACATAAAATATATACTGATTTCACCAAATATACATATATTATACATTGGATACACATTATATATACCGAATATATACAAAATTATACTTTTTTTTAAAATAATTATGTGTTAAATATATAATATATATACATAAAATATATGCATGTATTATGCATTTCTATTCGAGAGAATAACGAAAAATGTGAGTATAAGAGCAACTATTAATTAGAAGGAAAATTTCATAGAAAAACATAAGTTTAGAAAGTTTTGATTAATGATGAGAGAGAGTTATGGATAGATTAATATGGCTCAAAACTAGTCCCTTAAATTGTGAATTTGTGTTGAACGGTTTATTTTTAAGAAATTGAAGACCATTAAATAAGGTACAGAATCATTAAAAATGCTATAACTGTAAATAAATATGTTATTTTTGAAAAAAGAGCAAAAGTACTATTGTTTGTATAAATGTTTTGTAATAAGAGTTCTACGGTTAAAAAACTCTTTTACGAACCAGACATCTCACAGGCCCTTTGGTATATTAGACGACGTGAGCTTTTATTAGTTTATTTTTTCCAGGCATGTCGTTATGTAGTAGTAATTAACTGTTTTTCCAAACGGTTACTACTTGTTCGGTAATAACCCTCATCTTATATATACAATCAAACATCTCTATAATAACATTCCTATATAATAATCACTCACTATAAAAGCCAAAATTTTTCTTGAAACCGATTTCTATGTTAAGTTATAATATATGTTTTCTATAACAACACTTAACTATAACGACACTTAACACTTAATATATGAGGTTGTTATAAAGAGATTTGACTGTACCAGAGCTGAAATATTGTAATGACCCGACTTATCGTTTAAAAAATTAACGCCTCGTTCAGTGACTTAAGGTCTCGAGCAGTTTCACAATATGTATTATGACCCGCGGGTGTGGTCGAGTTGAATTACTGAAGATTCAGAATTAAATTAAAAGAACAATCCTTATTTAGATGCTTAAATATAAAGAGTGGACCGGGGAGTTGACTTTTGAGCAAACTGCTCCGGAATAGAATTTTGATGATGTCAATAGCTCCGTATGGCGATTATGGACTTAGGGGTGTGTCCGAAAAATTATTTGGAGGTCTGTAGTGGAATTAGGCTTGAAATACCGAAAGATGAATTTTTGAAAAGTTTGACCGGGGGGTTGACTTTTTGATAACGGGGTCAGAATCCGATTCTGAAAATTGGAATAGCTTCGTTGTGTCATTTCTGACTTGTGTGCAAAATTTGAGATCATTCGGACGTGGTTTGGGAGGTTTCACCGTCATTTGTGGAATTCGAAAAGTTCTAAGTTCATTAGGCTTGAATCCGTGTGTAATTCGTGTTTTTGGTGTTGTTGAAGGTGATTTGAAGGTTCGACTAAGTTCGTATGATGTTATGGGACGCTTTGGTATGTTTGGTTGAGGTCACGAGGACCTCGGGTGTGTTTCGGATCATTTTGGGCTACTTTGGATGCTGATTTGCTGATATCTGGTGTTGTTCTTATCGTTCGCGAGGAGCCTCTCGCGTTCGCGAAGAAGGATTTGACTTCTGGGATTTTGTTCTACGCGTTCGCGAAGAGACTCTCGCGTTTGCGAAGAAGGAGATCTCTGTTGCAATAGTTTGGCTTTGGAGGATCATATTTCGCAATCTATAAGGAATTTGGAACTGATCTAAAAAAGAAAGTTGTAGCTCTTTGTGTCTAGTTTTCAGAAAGCTAAACCATTTATCATTTGGAGTTGTGTACCAAAAGTTATGGTGGATATACTATAGGCTATCTGGAAAGAGTTTGGAAATCTCTATTGCACAGGGCTGACTTTGGAAGCTTATATCTCGCAATCTATAAGGAATAAGAAAATGATCAACAAACAAAAATTATAGTCCTTTAATTCTAGTTTTCATAAAGTTAAACCATTTATCATTTGGAGTTTTGTACAAAAAGTGATGACCATTATACTAGAGGTTGTCTGAGAAGAGTTTGAAAATGGTTGTTGGAGAATTTGTTCATCGCGAACGCGAGGGAACGGTCGCGAATGCGAAGAACAAATCCCTGGGCAGCAGAATACTTCCATTTTTGGACCAAAGAAGCTCGGGTGAGGCGAGTTTTGGAAAGTCTTTCAAGGAAAACATTGGGGTAAGAATTCCTAATTCGATTTTGATTAAATTACATAAATCTAGTGTTGTTTTTATCATTAAATTAGTGAATTAGGTTGAAAATGGTAGAAATCCTCTAGATTTTAATTTAAGATTTGAAGGGCGATCCGTCATCAGAATTTGATAATTTTGGTATGGTTGAACTCGTATCGGAATAGGTGTTCGGATTTCGTAAAAATTTTGTCGGGTTCTGAGGGANATTTGAAGGGTGATCCGTTATCGGAATTTGATAGTTTTGGTATGGTCGAACTCATATCGAATGGGTGTTCGGATTTCGTAAAAGTTTTGTCGGGTTTCGGGGGGGGGTCCCGCGCTGATTTTTTAGAATAAAATTTTAAGTTGGTGTTTTATTATCCGGAATTATTTCCGATGAATTTTAATGAAGTGGTACAATTAATTTGGATAGATTTGAGCTATTCGGAGGTTAATTCAAGCAAGAAGGCGATTTTGGAATATCGGCATAACTTCAATAAGGTAAGTATC
>AWOL01S0077789.1:0-14379 GCA_000715115.1 Nicotiana otophora | reverse complement strand
TGAAACAATACTTGTGATCACTGCATCTGAAGCAACAACATCTGGCCTGGCAGGAAAAGCATAGAATTAGGCCTGACCACCACCTGATCGGCCTCCTCATCTTGGGCGATCCCTAGCTACCTGACCCCCTCCCCCTCCCCCCCGAGCTGGCTGGGCGGGTGGTATAACTACTGGTGCCGGTGTCATTAGTCGAGAACTCTGCTGTAGAGCCCCACTCAACAGCCTAGGACAATCTCTCTTGAAATGACCCAATTCTTTGCACTCAAAACAACCCCTCCTCTGACGGAACTGCTGCTCCTGATAACCCAAAGAATTACTTGTAGAAGCCTGAGTGGATGAAGCATGATGAGAACTGTGCGCTGGTAGTGCAGTGGATGAAGACTGGCCTGAGTGAGCATTGTAAGAACCGTGGCTAGCTGATGCACCACAATGACCTGGACGACCCGTCTGAGCGTGTCTATAAGAACGACCCCTACCGCGGTAAAACTGACCCCCTGAAGGAACACTGCTAAAATCACCTGAACCGCGAGGCCTCTTAGCCTCTCTCTCAACTCGCTCCTGGCTACGAACCATATCAATTTGTCGAGCAATGTCGACAACCTCGTCGAAAGTAGCACCATACACTCTCTCTCTAGTCATGAGTAATCGGAGCTGAAAAGTGAGGCCATCTATGAACCTCCTAATCCTCTCCCTGTCTGTGGGAATCAGCCAGATAGCATGACTAGCCAACTCTAAAAATCTCATCTCATACTGTGTCATGGACATATCACCCTGACAAAGTTGCTCGAACTGTCTGTGCAGCTCCTCTCTACGAGACTGAGGCACGAACTTCTCCAGGAATAGACCGGAGAATTGTTGCCAGGTAAGGGGTGTTGCGCCGACCGGCCTACGCCTCTCGTAAGCCTCCCACCATCTGAAGGCAGCCCCAGAAAACTGAAAAGTAGTGAACGATACCCCACTAGTCTCCAGAATACCCGTTGTCCGAAGTATCCTTTGACACTTATCCAGAAAACCCTGAGCATCCTCTGACTCAGCACCGCTGAATGGTGGAGGTCGAAGACTCTCAAATCTCTCAAGTCTCCTCTGCTCATCATCTGCCATAACAGGAACTACCGGGGCCTGAGCAGCTACAATCAGCTGGGCTGGTAGTGCCCCCGGTATATGAAGTCCCTGTACTACCTGGTCTGGAGTATGGGTAACATGGGTATGAGTACTTCCCCCGGCCTGAGAAGTGACAGGTGCGACATGAGCCGAAACCACCTGAGCAAGACTAGTGCAAACTGTCAATATCTGGGCCAAAGTCTCCTGAAGGCCTGGAATCTCGATGGGCACAGCTGGTGCCTGAGCTGGTCCTGTCGGCTCACCTATATCTGGAATTTTCTCCTGAGCTGGAGCAACTGGTGATACTACAGGTACTGGTCCAACTGTGGTACGAGCTATATCTTGACCTCTACCTCGGCCCCGACCTCTACCACGGCCCCGACCTCTCACGGCCCTAACTGGTGGCTGGCCGTCCGATCCGGTAGTACTTTTCCTCACCATCTGTGAGAGAATAAAATAACAGAAATTTAGTTTTTCGGAATCAACAAATTCGCACGACAGAACACAAGAAAGTGAAATTTTCCTAAGGGTCTTGCAGCCTCTCGAAGATAAGTACAGACGTCTCCATACCGATCTGCAAGACTCTACGAAGCTTGCTCATGAATCGTGAGACCTATGTAACCTAGGCTCTGATACCAACTTGTCACGACCCAAAATTTCACCCGTCATGATGGCGCCTATCTCAATATTAGGCAAGCCAACAATCTCAATAAACCATGTCTTCTTTTAAATTTGAAAAGAGAATGATTAAATTCAGCGGAAGAAATCTCACAAGTACAAATATAAATACTCCCAAAACCTGGTGTCACTGAGTACATGAGCATCTAATATGATTACAAGTCTGGAAAATACAGTCTATGATAGTCTCAGACCAAATACAGTAAACAAGGAGATAAGGAAGGAGAGACAAGGGCTACGAAACACGGCAACTACCTCAGAATCCCCGAAAAATCAACTGCGCGAAAGAATCAGCACCCGCTATGTCTGGGAACACCTCGATCTGCACACGAAGTGTAGGGTGTAGTATGAGTACAACCAACTCAGTAAGTAACAATAATAAATAAGGAACTGAAGATAGTGACGAGCTACACAGTTATAGTTCATTTTCAGTAATTCCAGCAAAGAATAGACATGCTTTCAAATCCAGCATTTTAAGTCAAATCAATTCTATACAGTTCAAGTTCATGTATTCCGAATATAAAATCTTTTAGAAAATTTCACAACAATAATAGATAGCAACTAAGTGCAACAACAAATGAAAAGCAAGTACAACCTCTTAGGACAACAATCACTCACTAGGGTTCCAGCCCTCAGCACTCACCCTCAATGGGTACCCGCGCTCACTGTTGGTGTACAGACTCCAGAGGGGCTCCTACAGCCCAAGCGCCATAATCCGCACGGTCAACTCACGTGCTGCACGGACAACTCACGTGCTATAATATCCTGCACGGACAACTCATGTGCCATAGTATCCTTACCTCACCGACAGGCCCTCGGCCTTACTCAGTCCTCAACCTCTCTAGTCTTTCGGCTCTCGAAAGTCACAAAGATCAGCCCAAACAAAGATAACATAGTGTATCAATAAAATCAAGAAGGACTGAGGTATTATATGCAAGTAAAATCATGATTGAGTACAAGACAGCAATTAGCAAATAATTCAATAAGTACGCGACCTCTGCGGGTCCCAATAGTACTATCACATAGCCTAAGCATGATTTCTAACATGATTTACAGTCAATTTGTTTCAATACATAGAGAGCATATAACTAACAACAAGTTATTCAACTTTATAGTTTCATGGGACGGACCAAGTCACAATACCCTCAGTGCACGCCCACACACCCGTCACCTAGCATGTGCGTTACCTCTAAAATAATCACATGATACAAAAATCCGGGGTTTTATACTCTCAGGACCAGATTTATAATTGTTACTTATCTCAAACCGTGAAATTCTTATTTCGCTAAGCTTTTGCCTCGTGAATTGGCCTCCAAACGCCTCGAATCTAGCCACAAATAATTCGATTCAGTCAATAAAATTTGTTGGAATTAATTCCATAAGAAAATGCTAATTTTCCATAAAAATCTGAATTTTAGCTCAAAAGTCGCCCATGGGGCCCACATATCGGAATCCGGCGAAACTCACAAAATCTGACAACCCATTCAATTACGAGTCCAACCATACCAGTTTCACTCAAATCCGACTCTGAATCGATACCGAAATCTCAAAAAATTGTTTGTATGAGATTTCTATAATTTTCCCAAATTTCAATCTCAAAACACAAATTAAATGGTGAAAACAAATGATGAATTCGGGTAATCTAACCATAATTGAGTTAAGAACACTTACCTCGATATTTTCTCTGAAAATCTCCCAAAAATTGCCTCTCCCCAAGATCCAATTTGACAAAAATAGAAAATGGGACGAAATCCCTTGCTTTATAACTTACAGTTCTGTCCAAGCCCTCGGCCTTCGGTCCTGCCCCTCGAATTTCCAGCAGAATAAAAATTGCAGCAGCTGTTTAAGTCCAACTTTTGATCCATTAACTATCCGAAACCTCCCGGACACAAACCATATATGAATTTCAATCATAAAATATGCTACGGACCTGCTTGCGCACTCAAAATACTGAAAAGAGGTAATCTTGACCCGATATCGACCATGGTCAAACTTCTAAGTTTCTTAACCTTACTAGTCTCTCAATCAATGATCCTAAAAAAATACACCCAAGCCCATCGGGACCTGTCAAATCATACAAACAAGTCCTATAATATCATACGGACTTAGTCGAAACCTCAAATCATATCAAACAATGTTAAAATCATGAATCATACCCTAATTCAAACTTAAGGAACTTAAGAATTTCCAACTTCTACATTCGATGCCGAAACCTATCAAATCAATTTCGATTGACCTCAAATTTTTCACACAAGTCATAAATGACATAACAGAGCTATAAAAATTTTCAGAACTAGATTCCGATCCCGATATCAAAAGGTCAACCCCCGGTCAAACTTCCCATAAATTCGACTATTGCCATTTTAAGCCTAATTCTACCACGGACCTCTAAATATTTTTTCGGACACGCTTCAAAGTCCAAAATTACCATATGGAGCTATTGAAATTATCAGAATTCGAATCTGAGGTCGTTTACACATAAGTCCACATCTGGTCAACTTTTCTAACTTAAATTTTTAATTATGAGACTAAGTGTCATATTTCACTCTAAATTCCTTTCGGGCCCGAACCAACTAATCCGGTAAGTCATAAAATGACTGTAAAGCATAAATTGAGCAGTAAATGAGGGAACAGGGTTATAATACTCAAAACGACCGACCAGATCGTTACACTGTTGCTGATATTGTTGAAAATTTTGTTGCCCTCTATTTTGATTTTGAAAATCAGGCGGTCCCTGTACCTGCTGCTTTTGATAAAAAAAATCTTTGAGGATTTTCAGTACTATTAGGATTACTCCATTGAAATCCTGGATGTTTTTGTGCCATGGGACTACGAATAAGTAATTATTTCTATAAACAATCACATTTACCTATTCCTCATTTTGTATTGAAGCTTGGCATTCATGATTCGAATGATTATCTTGACAAACATCACAATTCTCAAGTTGGGATGATGAGTGAGCACCTACCTGAAAAGCCACCATTTTTTCTGTTAAGGTCGCAATTTGCTGTGTCAATGAATTCAAAGCTTCAACTTGATTTACTCCAACTGTTTTTTTTTATAATCATTCTGTCTGAAGGCCATTGAACAGCATTTTCCGAAATTTTATTAAGCAATTGCATTTCTTCTGTAGTAGTTTTTTCCATTATTGATCCTCCTGATGTTGTATCAATTACATTTCTAGCAGAGGGTTTAAGACCATGATAGAAAATATATAAAATGTCAGGGTCTTGGATACTATGATGTGGGCATTTTCTTAACATTGCTGCTAATCTTTCCCATGTCTGGTATACAGATTCAGTATCTGTCTGCATAAAATTATTGATTTCTTGCTTCATTTTAATTATTTTTGCAGGTGAAAAATATTTATTAAGAAAGTTTTGGGTCATTTGGTCCCACGTTATATTAGAACCTCTTGGTAGACTTCGCAACCATGTTTTGGCTTCACCTTTTAATGAAAAAGGAAAAAGTCGCAACCGCATCTGTTGTGACTCCATTATACCTGCAAACTTCAACTAATTTAAGAAAATCAATTAAATGGGTGTGAGGATCTTCACTCATATCACTAGTAAACTGACATGACTGTTGAATGGTTTGAATCAAGCTTGTGCGAATTTCAAAGTTTTTGCTGCAATTAGTGGTCTCCTCACACTTGATTCTCCTTCAAAATGATCTGGCCTTGCATAATCACGAAGTATTCTATCATGTCGTGATGCCACCTCATCAAACTGTTCTTCTACTTGATGTGGTGGAAGTTGGTTATTGAGTTCTTCGTTCTCCATTTCCTCTGATGTGAAAATTTAAGATCGCAAGGTTTGTTCTTTTCGCAACAACCGTAAGAATTTTTCAATTTCAGGATCGTATTCGACTAGTTCTCTAGAAGAAGAACGGGTCATACAATTTCTGAAATTTCTGCAGAAAAGTTAAAATAATTAGACAATAAAAAAATCTCAAATTAGTAGTAAAACAATTAATCTGTAGTAGACTTTAGCCAATCCCCGGCAACGACGCCAAAAATTTGACGAGTTTCTGGCGTATATAAAATTCTAACTCGTACTCTGTCAAATAATAGTATAGAAAGATGTCGAATCCATAGAGATTGGTTTATCTATTCTATAAACGTTTCTTATTTTAATTACTATTTGAGAAAATCAGAAAGGGTTAAGTTGTAAATTAACTAACTAAAAATACATGAATAGAGCAATAGAAAATATTTTATTTTTCACAAATATAATAAAGAGGTGTTGGGATCTTGACTTCACTTAATATTTATATTATATGGTAGAATTATTATTCCTCAATTTCTATTTCTCAAAAATATATATATGTCTCTCAAGTTAAATAATTAATTGCACTCTTCTCATTTATACAAATTAATCTTCAAAATAGTAATACTAAAGAACCAGAAATATATGATTGAACTAAAATATGTTCTTGTTAGTAAGTCCCTTTCGGTTACCCTACTTGTTATAACTGATTATTACACTATTCGTCTCTCTCGATTATAAATAATTATAAAATTAATTATAACATAAAAGAGATAGATGTTACTGAACAAATATTATCATCTATCAATACTACACTTAACTATATTATTTCTTCTGCCTCTCTCAATTACAGAATTAATAAACAGTTAATACGTAGTGCAAGATAGATAGATGTTAATAAATTAAATAACGTCTAGCTATAAAAGCAGATAAAAGTTAAATAAATTTTAGCTCAAGCATGTGAATTTGAGGAATAATATCTACTATTATATAGAAATATTAAGATCTACCTTTCTTCCAACAAAAAAAAAAGTTACTCCATACTGGAATTAGTACTAACAATGAAAATATTCTTGTCCATTAAATAAGAAAATAGAAAAAATATTCAAGAAGAATAATTTCCCCTATTTAATTAAAAGCATGAACTAGAGTTATTTCCTACACTTGAATTTATTTAGAAACAACAACTAAACCACTATTGTGATTTAAAAAAAAGATAACTCGATACTAGTGAAAGAAATAAAACAGAGAAACTTATTAAGAATTTGGATTCAGACTTCTAGCTCTAAGCTTTCTCTCTGCTACCATGCCCTTTCTGATTGGTAAATCCCTTCTTATATAAGAGAGAAAATTATGATGATCTTCTCGATTTGGCGCTGGTAAGTTGGATTTGTCATGAAAAATCTGACTACTCATTTGCAAATTGAGATTTTATCATGTAAATCTAGATTTGTTATGTAGCTCTTCAATTTGTCCCGGCAAGTTGAGATGTCTTCATGGTAAGTGTGGATTTGGTGCATCATCAAAGTCCAACGTCATTTATGTGTTCATTTTCCTTTACCAAATTATTGTTTTTCATCATAACTTGCTCTTTTACTTCTTTGTAGTATTTTTCTTGAAGTTTCTCTTGCTTTGTACGACAATTCTTCTAAAATCATTCCTGCAAAATTTAGTTAAAAATATGGAAGAAACATGATAATATTATACTTTTACTGAGAAAAATTATTTGGTTAAGATCAGGTAAAATACACTTATCAGTACCGTTGTGGTGTACTCAGCCCTTAGCCCCCCCCNTCTAGGGTCTCGCTTACTTTACATGTTTCAGGATGAGGTATGATACATGGCATACGGTCAGGACTAGGATGACTCTCTTTCCGAGGTATATGGTGAGGCACCACTCCTGTTTCGTGGTAGCTATCATGTTATTTTCTTAATTTACACTAGTCGGGTATTAACCCAAGTGTTTGATTCTATTCTTTGGTATAGAGGCTCCATAGATAGTTGTGAAAGGTTGTAGTAACGGGGTTGTACACGACATACATGAAAGTATATTTATTTTACTTAGTCGCATTGTTATTATCATGAAAGACATCATGTGTGATTTTGAATTGAAAAATATTTTATCATTTAACTTGAAAATGTATATGATTTCCAAGGAGCTTCTGCGGTTAAATTTGTTTTCATGCATATGATTTGGGTGCATCACATGGTTTGGTTCGTTCGGGTCGGGTAGTATGCCAGGTGCCGGTCACGTGGTTTTGGGTCATGACACAAACACTTTGACTACTTGTGACTATGAAGTCCACACCACTCCTAAAGAACATGGTTCATCCAAAAAGGTACCTGTGAACAGCAAAGTACGAGCCTTGGTGCAAGAAAGTGGGGCTAAGGATGCTGAAATAGAAAGGCTGAAGAAGAGGTTGGCAAAAGTAGAAACTGAGAGAGATGCTCTCAAAGCTGAGCTTGCAAAAGAAAAGGAGAAGAATGATGTAATTCTTCATGATATGCTGAAACTGCTTCAAGCCAAGCACCAAGAACCCGGTCCTTCCCAGCCTTAAAACCTTCCTAGCCTAGTTAAACAAACCAGTGACTCGGATGGGATTTCTTTTTGATCTGTTTGATCTTGATCCAGTATTTTTATTTCTCTTTATGCTTTATGGATGATTAATACCAATGATAATCAACTATTTTTGTTCTCTAATTGTTTGTTGATGTTTCTTAGTTGACTAATATCATTAGATTGATAAATGATTCTTGACTTCATGATTGCATTTAAAGTAGCCCCAGTGGCCATGAGTAATTTCTATTAAAATCTGGTTATCTAACATAATTATGCAACTTTTCGATGATACTAAAAGGGGGAAGATAGTTTGTGCTTTTTACTTTGGACTGTGATGTTTATAACCTAATGAACCTGGTCCTTGATGATTAGTGACTTTAAAATGAAAAGTGTTCTAACCTTGTGTTGATGTTGAGTTGAGTTGATACAGGGCCTATGCTTATGAAAAGCACAAAGTTTGTCATCATTAAAAATGGATAATTTGTTGGCCCAAGTAAAGTTTTGTTTTGATGATTGACAAAGGAACTCAAGCATGAACCAGGTCCATACACAGTGTATACAGACACAGGCAGATTCGAGCATAAGGGATGCACGTGAAGAAGATAAACTCAAGTTGTTATATATGATATCTCCTGATCGAAAAGGCTACATAAATGATAAGGAGAAGGACTCCTTACTCGAAGAGAACTTTATCCTAGATAAGGGTAGAGTTAGAAGTTGAAGATAACTAGAACTCTTCTACCAAGGAAGAGTAGCATTAGAACTCTAGTTATTTCTTATTCTACTAACTCTATATATTGCAGGATATTCTCATTCTGCAGGTACGCACAAACGTTGAAGTTAAACCTGAGTTGAGAGAAAAATAGCAAGGCATTTTGAAAACAATTCTTGTGTGATTAAATTGTGTGAACCTGAAGCTGCATGAACCAGATAGAAGAACCAGTTCCAAGTGCCTGTCTTTTATTCTAGTTCAATTGTAGTAGAGCTTTTCAAATTGTACATTTCAGCTTTATCTAGAGGTAATTGTATTAGGTACTCTGAGTATTCAAGTTAGAGTTAACTTGAAGTTGTCATAACAGTTAGAGGTTGGTTGCCACAATGGGATTAAAGGTAATCCTTAAGTTTATAAAGAGTTTTGTAAATGCTAATTTCTCAGTGATTTAGTGAAGTGTTGAGAAAAATCCTACTGAGTAGTAGGTCGTGATTTTTTTACCTTTTGAGTCGGGTGTTTTTCACGTAACAATACTTGTGTTCTTTACTTTCCGCATTTACTATTTCCGCAACAGTAGTATAAGAAACACTTAGAAGAACCAAGTCCTCACATGTCTGTGCATAAGACAAGCATGAAATGCACAATACCTGAATTTTTAGGGGAGAAGCAGATGATGAGAGACGTTCTTTACCAACCAAAGAGAATTAAAACAAAGCTCATAATAAAAGGAGAGAGATTCTTCACCTTTAGTTTTGGACAAGGATTTAGCATCTCCATTAATTCAATGAAATGAGCAAGCCTACTTCGCGGAGAAAAAAAGAAAGAAAGAAAGAAAGAAAGAAGAAAAACAAAAGAGAATGAATGTATTAGCAACTCTTTTAGTTTCTGATCCTGCTAATATATTTCAACAAGGCGCAGACTAATAATTAAAAGAATATAANTTGTTAAAGTCTCACGTAAGGGTGTCCTTTATGTCATGGCCCGCCACATCATCATATCACGTAGATGCCACATGGCATATATTTTTGCCATATGGAAGGGTTACATAAGTTAGGGAATAGCTCATGGTTGAATATTCTAGAACTCTGGAGAATTTCCTTGGAAAAGCTCTAGATATATATGAACTTGGTAGGAAGACTCTTTTGGAAAGCCTTGGAATGTTCTAGTCATGTAAAAAATTCTAGAGGGTATACTTATTTGTAAATATGGATGGACTTGTGGAACAAGTATTATTTACACACTAGCCCCTAGGTGATTAGTATAAATAGGGGACATTCATTTGTAACTCAACAACCAAGCAAAACAATCAAGTTCTCTCTATAATAAAAAGTTTCCTTTGAAAAACTTCTCTTGTCTTTCTCTTGGCACAGCAAGATCGTGACCGACTTGTGTAAGATCATAAGCAAGTTGTCAAGTGCCGCACGTGCGCTTAGTTCAAGACTAAGGATGTGACAACGTGGTATCAGAACAAAGGTTTCAACTAAGGGAATGACGAACGATGGAGAAATTAACGCTGCCAACACCCAAACTAAAGCCATCCAGGATGCTGTTGGCAAGAGCGGCCGTAACAAAAAGAGAAATGCCACCAACAAGAGCCAGTATATGACACTCGAGGTTATGTCAAACGAAGGGCTTACATCCCAAGAACCATATGCCACTGAGGCGAGCAAAGATGAAGTGGAGGTCCTGCCCGAGGACGTCTCGCTTGCTAAAGAGTGGGTGATGAAGATGAACGTGGGGATGGATGCCATAGAGATCTTTGGCCAACGCTTGGGGAAGGTGGAAGGCACCCTTAGCGTTCTTGAGGGGCACACTCTTGAAGAGATTGAGAGTATCTGAAATGATTTGGAGGGACGTGCACAGACTGAGATGGAACTAAGACAAACCATCACTACCTTAGAGTGCAGACTCATGGAGGTGGTGAGCACTATCGATGCCATGAAGGCTAAGATAAAGGCACTCGAGGAGCGTGTCGATACTCGCGTGACCGAGGCATACAGTAATGTTGTTGTAACGAGGGAGGCCAAGATCGAGGCTCCCAAACCGCCGGTGTTCAAAGTGTTCGTGATACACAAGAAGTGGACTTTGGCACTTGGAGAACTTCTTCAGGCACGATAGAGTGAGGGACGATGAGACTAAGATCAACACTGTTGTATTATACCTCACAGAGATTGTTGCGTTATGGTGGTGTCGAAAGTGTGCTGACATAGAGAAGGGGCTATGCAAGATTGAGACGTGGGAGCAATTCAAAAAGGAGTTGAAGAAGCAATTCTACCCAGTGAATGTAGAGTATGAAGCTAGGCGGAAGCTAAGGGAGCTCCAATAAATGGCCATAATCCGGGAGTATGTGCGCGAGTTCACTGCCATAAAGTTGGAAATCCCGTCGTTGTCCGAGGAAGATTCCCTCTTCTACTTCATGGATGGGTTGCAAAATTGGGCAAAACAGGAGTTAAGAAGACATCAAGTAGCCAATGTGGACGAGGCCATAGCGATAGCCGAGTCACTTGTTGACTTCAAGATAGAGCCTGCCAAGTCCAAAGAAGGCAACGCCGAGAGGGGTGAGAGAGATCATGACGAGGATAATGAGAAAGGCATAGCCGAGGTATGTAAGGGTAATGGCAAGGGGTCATCTCATAATGGATTGGGTTCCAAGAAAGATGACAAGGGACTGGAAAACGGTAGCAAGTACGTGCCTAAGGGAGGGTGCTACTTTTGTAAATGATCACATTGGGCAAGTGAAGCATGGACCCGATGCTTGAGAAGCTGCTAGAGTTGGTTGAGTCATGGGGAGATTCAGGCGAAGAGCAAGGAGAGGCATCCGATGAGCGGAGGATCGAGGTCATCACTGCTAGCGGTTGGGGCAAGAAGAAAGGTGAGCAGTACCTTGTGACATGGGAAGGCGAATCGCTCCATAGAGCATCATGGCTAATGGACAAAGATCTCTGGCGACGCCAAGGCGAGGTGAGCGCGTACGTGTCAATGCTTTGTGCTGAGGGCGGCACAAAATTGGGTAGGGGAGAGTGTCATGGCCCGCCACATCATCATGCCACGTAGGTGCCACTTGGATATTTTTGCCATATGGGAGGGTTACATAAGTTAGGGACTAGTTCATGGTGGAATATTCTAGAACTATGGAGAATTTTCTTGGGAAAATTCTAGATATATATGGACTTGGTAGGAAGACTCTTTTGGAAAGCCTTGGAATGTTCTAGTCATGTAGAAAATTCCAGAGAGTGTACTTATTTGTAAATATGGAAGGACTTATGGAACAAGTATTATTTACATACTAGCCCCTAGGTGATTAGTATAAATAGAGGCATTCATTTGTAACTCAACAATCAAGCAAAACAATCAAGTTCTCTCTACAATAAAAAGTTTTCTTTGACAAATTTCTCTTGTCTTTCTTATCTAACATTCTCTTAGCGATTTTGAGTGTAGTATTTTAGGCTGACTTGACACAACAAGATCGTGATCGAGTTGTGTAAGATCGTAAGCAAGTTGTCAAGTGCCGCACGTGCGCTTAGTTTAAGACTAAGGACGTGACATTTATCCACATAAAAAAAAGCAATTGGTTATCGTGCACGTGCCATAATAAGAGATATTTAGAAGAGAATTAAGTAATAAAGCATTTGACGAGCTACTATCTTATTCCTAAAAAGTGCCAAGGTTGATTCTCAAACAGAGCTCTGTATTTTCTCACGCTTAATAAAAATTTCAAGAAAGAATTCTAAGGAAAGGTGTTTGCTAATTTTAAAGAAAAAGAAATATCCTATGAGACACTTATTTTAAGGGAAAACCCAAAAAATATTAAAGAATCTTTATACAAATAGCCGACCGAATAAGATAATTCTTCAAAAAAAGAATCTTTATATAATAGCCGACAAAATTTACTATTTACCTTTCCTAGCCGATATACATAACTTTTACATTAATTATATACGATTATATATATATATATATATATATTAATTTAAGCATTGGTGGGCGGCTATTATTTCTTAAAAAACAAAAAGGATAAAGCTATTGTGAAACACGTTGGGCCTTATCTTTTGTATTGAGCCACTATATATCAGTCTAGTTTTTGGTACGGCCCAGTTTGATCCAAACCAAATCCTTGTTTGGGTATAATCTGCTGGCGGTGAAATCCAGCTCAACTATTATAATCCGTTTCTTCTTTTCGAAAATATCATTCTTTTCACTGTTAGAATTCGTGGGATTGCTGAATCAGTCTGAAGCTTTGATTCTCATGATATTGAGCGAATTCCTACGACCCACTTAGGGTTTGTGGCTACAGATCAATATTTTTCATGGATCCCAAATATGCAGGAGAAACCTTGAAGTAATTTATATTTTTGAGTTACTTTCCTCTTTCTTCATAATGTTCTGCTTGTGTGAAAGATGTTTTCTTTTCTTGGTTTTGTATGTGGGTGTTTAATTTGGTCTCTGAGTAATGTTTTTGGTACAGGCATCTGGAGAAAGAAAGTGAATTACTCTTGAATGCCCATAAATCAATGTCAGATGAATTGCACAGACTTCAGGTATTCACTTTAACCTTTTACTCTTCTTTTACCAAATTACCAAAAAAGAAGAAGCAGAACATTTCTACTTGAACAGTAATCATATATTGATAGGAAAAATAGATGTACAAACTCTAGCTATTAACTTGCAAGATAAGAGTATCTCTTAATTTTTTTTTTTGATAACCGACAAATCCCCGTGGGCCAATCAGTGGCGTAGCCACATAGAGTGAAGGGTATTCAGTTGAACACCCTTCATTCGAAAATTATACTGAGTATATAGAAATATATACTATGTATATAGGTCAAAAGTTACTTTTTATAAATATATAATAAACTTTGAACATCTTTGCAAAATTCCTGGCTTCGCCACCTTCGCCACTGGGGCCAATGGTGCACGGTTTGAAACTCCATGGATGATGGGTCCGTCTATCTATCCTCCTCCACTCAAATATATCAGGTTTTTGCCAGGGTCGGATGGAGCTTATAAGTATCGAGTTCATGTAGTATTATTGACATGGAACATAAATTTATGNCTTCAGGTATTCACTTTAACCTTTTACTCTTCTTTTACCAAATTACCAAAAAAGAAGAAGCAGAACATTTCTACTTGAACAGTAATCATATATTGATAGGAAAAATAGATGTACAAACTCTAGCTATTAACTTGCAAGATAAGAGTATCTCTTAATTTTTTTTTTTGATAACCGACAAATCCCCGTGGGCCAATCAGTGGCGTAGCCACATAGAGTGAAGGGTATTCAGTTGAACACCCTTCATTCGAAAATTATACTGAGTATATAGAAATATATACTATGTATATAGGTCAAAAGTTACTTTTTATAAATATATAATAAACTTTGAACATCTTTGCAAAATTCCTGGCTTCGCCACCTTCGCCACTGGGGCCAATGGTGCACGGTTTGAAACTCCATGGATGA
Source organism: Nicotiana otophora (assembly GCA_000715115.1). Classification (NCBI taxonomy): domain Eukaryota; kingdom Viridiplantae; phylum Streptophyta; class Magnoliopsida; order Solanales; family Solanaceae; genus Nicotiana; species Nicotiana otophora. The sequence continues at coordinate 103 of AWOL01S0077789.1, read as the reverse complement.
TGGGTCCGTCTATCTATCCTCCTCCACTCAAATATATCAGGTTTTTGCCAGGGTCGGATGGAGCTTATAAGTATCGAGTTCATGTAGTATTATTGACATGGAA